>JAULBY010039377.1:0-12153 GCA_032358315.1 Ophiocytium majus | reverse complement strand
TCGGTAAATGCAATTACTCCGCTGACTTACACAGGCTTTCCGGCAGCAGTTTCCCCAACTGTGACAGTCTCTGGCCTTCAGTTGACCAATGGCGTTGGATCAAGCCCAGTAACGATTAGTTATGTAGGTCAAGGAAATGTTGGATCTACATGCGCTCAGGGTGGTCCATGTGCAGTGGGGGATACCGGTCCTGGTGGTGGAAAAGTCTTCTATGTCGCTGCTTCTCAACAATCATGGGGGCGCTACCTAGAGGCCGCCCCTGCTAACTGGTCTGGGGGCGCCGATAATCAAGCGAGCAATATCTCTAAGTGGTGTGAGGCAACACCTTCAATTGATGGAACAACTCTCTCTGGCTTCTATACCAACATGGGCACCGGGTATACAAATACATATGACTCGCGGCTCAATGGATGTACCGGTGGTGCGATCAGTAAGGCTCGATCTTATCGCGGTGGTGGTTATACAAATTGGTATCTCCCAACTAACTCCGAGCTAGCAATCATGGCAGATCCCGCAATCAGAACAATGATCGGCCTAGTCAATGACGCAACTCTCTGGGGATACTGGGGTTCTTATCAGGCAGGGGATACTGGATATATCGGCTCTCTTGTCACCGCAAATTGGGCAATTGGCGCGACAACCAAGAGCGAAGCAAGCAAGAATATGACAAGACCAATTCGAGCCTTCTCTGAGGGTGAAATTGCGACGGTTACATATTCTTCGCCGCCAACCGATGCTGGAACATACACAGTGAAAGCTTCCTCTTTGGCGCTTTCATTAGGTTCGCTCTCTGATTATCAAGGCGTGTCTTACACAGATGGATCTCTACTCATTAATCGCGCCCAACAATCACCGCTGGTAATCGCTCAGTATGCAGCAGCCTTTGGAACCCCTTATCAAATTATGATTTATGGTGGTTCCGGAACAGGTGCGCTCACTGAGACCGTGACCGCCGGAACTGCGCTCGGCTGCACAATCAATGGCGATACTTTGACTTCAACAACAGTGGGCACATGTCAGCTTTTTGCGACAAAGGCCCGCGATAGAAATTATGAGACAGCTACAGCTACAGCTTTTGTTTACTTCCTGAACTATGTCGCCAATCAGCCAAGTCCTTCACCGTCGAGTGGAAGTGGAATTGCATTAAGTGGGATAACTTCAGTTGAAACTTCTACTGTTCAACCACCAGCAATTACTGGGCTCTCGACTTTGACTCTCTCATTAGGAGCAGGTGGAACTTTCACGATTACCGGAACGGGATTTACCGGATCGATCTCTGTAAAATTCTGGCGAAATAAAGTGATAGCGGCGACATCCGGAAATGGGACAACTATCAGTATCCCTGTCTCATCAATTGCAAGCAGTGGGGCTACATCCGGACGAATCTCAGTCATCACCGATGCAGGGCAGGCGGTTTCGACTGATTCTTTGACCATTAATCCTTAATTCGTCGTTGAGCTAGCTTGGGCTAAGGGCTCTCTCTCACCTAGAATCGCCGTCTAGTCATAATGTGGAAGGGGATAGAAGTGAAGCGTTCCAGCGCCTTCAATCCTCGCCGAGTAGCTCGGGCAGTAGTCACAGTTCTTGCTCTGACTTTGATCCAAACTGTTGCGGCACCTGTCATCGCACCACAGATAAGCACGCCACAGTCTCAAGCGGTATCTGGTTCAATCACAGCAACTTCTTCAACATCTCGCTCCTTCATCACAATTCCTGCAGGCGTTGAATCAATCTCCGTGGTGGTTACCGGAGGCGGTGGTGGCCAGGGTGGAATCGATGGAGATAAGGCTGGCGGAAAAGGTGGCAAGGCGCAACGAGTCTGGGCCTCATTCGCGGTTTCACCCGGAGATGTAGTTTCACTCTTTCCTGGAAATGCCGGAAGCAATGGAAAAGGTGGCGTCAATATCAATGAGGGTGGAACTGGTGTAGGTGGCGCTGTTGCAGGAGGTGCCAGCACGCTTACCGATAGCTACTGGAATGTCAATGGAACCTCATATCAGAATCCAAGTTTTAGTGGTGGCGGTGGTGGAAAAGTTGGATCGTTTGGAAGCTCCGGTTCTGGCGGTGGTGGTGGCGCTGCATCAGTAGTTGCAATTAATAGAAATATTGTGGTGATTGCAGGCGGTGCCGGTGGCGGTGGTGGAGCAGGTAATGCAACTGGAGCTCAAGGCACAGACGGTATCGATGCAAATACCCCTCACTCAAATTTATTTTATGGCGGTACTGGTAAAGATAGCGGTGCAGGATTGAGCTGCTCGGCAACCGATGGCGGCGGCGGCGGTGGTGGCGGTGGTGGTTACTACGCAGGTACCGGAGGATTTACCGAGTTAGTGGGAAATGAATGTTCAGGTAGAGGTGGCTATCGAGGAAATGGTCTTGCTTATAACGCTATAGGTTCTGCAAATTCCACTGTTGATACCTCTGAAACTCCAGCATCACCTCTCAACGGCACCATCACATATACATACGATGTGAAGAGTCCAACTGTCTGTACGCCGACTTCAACTATCGTCGATATTTATACAGTTCTTAAATTTGATGCATCTGTTAATTGCACTTGGACCGTGCCTTCAACCGTCTCAGTCGTAGATATCTTTGCTGTCGGGGGCGGTGGAGGCGGTGGCGATGATGGTGGTACAGGCGGCGGTGGCGGAGCAGGATTATCAAGGTCTGCAGTCCCAGTAAACCCAAGTAGTAATCTGACAGTTCGCGTTGGTTATGGTGGCCGAGGCGGGTTATTTAACGCTTGGGCATCTGAATATGGTGAAACCTCCACCGTGACTACGAGCAGTGGTGCGACATATAACGCGCCCGGGGGTCAAGGTGGCGGAACGCGAGCCACAGGTAAAGGTGCAGGTGGATCAGCAGCCGTCAATGGAACCTTCGCAGGTGGCGCTGGCGGAACGTTTCCCGGCGGCAACGCTATGGGCGGTGTTGGTAATTACGGTGTTTCTAATTACTTTTTTGGATCACTCAATACCTACGCCGGCGGAGGCGGAGGCGGTTGTTATTACGATCTTTTATCAAATGTCTCAGGCCCTAGTGGGCGCAATGGTGGAGGAGCCGGATGTAGCAATACCGCTGATTTCGGACAGACCGATGCTGTAAATGGAACCGCAGGAACAGGCGGTGGCGGCGGTGGCGGCGGAGCAGGAGCTGCAGGTCGCGTCATCGGCGGCAAAGGCGGATCGGGTGTAATTCTGATTCGCTATGCAACTAATCCACTGGATGCATTCCCAGCTTCCGTCGCGTCGGCTCTTGCTGGTCGCTGGACACCCAATGAACTTCAAGTACTCGACAGCGCGCGTGAGGCATGGGTTGATGCCTCTGGAACTTACGCTAGAGCAAGCATTTCTGGCAATCCTGTTGTCACGACCTCAGGAACTGCCGAGTCTGGTAATTCAACAGGAACATCAAAAACAAATGTGATCGCCGCAGGCGGCACGGGAGATAAGACAACCCTCATTCCAGCAGGCTCTAACTTAACTAACTTCACGATATTCCATGTCACAAGACAGCCTCGACTGAACTTAAGCGGAACCACATCCACGACGGGTCGAGTGGTAACCGCATCAAGCAATAATTTCATTAGCGGTACTGATGTCAGTAGTGAGAAGCGGGCATATCACAATAGCGGATACCTGACCCCGCTTAATCCAACAATCTCCAATCGCTGGATTCTCTCCACGGTTATGGAGAAGATGTATCGCGCAGATGGACGAGATCTCTCATATAAAACAGATTCCTTGCCTGGAGTTGTAGGTCCTAATGGACTGGGCATTAACAATTACAGTTCAAACAACGGAGATTGGAATCAGTTAGACCTGCTTGTCTTTAATCGTCAGTTAACAAATGGTGAAGTCAAGGCAGTTGAAATCTATCTCTCTCGAATTTATGGATTAACACTTGATCCGCTGGGGCAAAGTTCCGAGACAGACACCGCAGCAACTATGGGAAATGTCTCTGGCAATTACTACTTTTTCTCCAATGTTGGAGTCGGTAATACGCTCAATGACACTTTTACGATAGAAACTTGGGTAAAGCCCTCAAGCACCTGTGAAAATTCCGGTGCTATCTGCCAATTTGTTTCCAAGGATTTCACGGTCTTGCTGGGCACGCAGCAAACAACAGTGAATGGTGTTGCTGGGGCATATCTTTATTGGGCTCTCTATTCATCTGGAGTGAGTGGCAGTTGGGCTTGGACGAGCACCGGAATTCGCATTAAGACCAATGAGTGGACACATGTATCGATGGTCAAACAATATAGGGGAGACAAAAACGGATCACTACTCTTCTATATCAATGGCAAACTAAGCTATACCGTTGCGGCAAGTCCTTATGGATCGGCAACTAATTACAACTCCGAAGCAGCCACCTATGCTGTTTACGACGTTGATGATCGATGGTGGATTATTACGGGTAGAGGCGACCAATGGTTTTATGGCGATGTCGATGAGTTTAAGGTTTGGAAAGTTGCTAGGTCTGAATCTGAAGTTCAAGGCGATATGAACTCAAATGATGGTTCTAATTCAAACCTGCAGATGTACTACGACTTTAATAAAGATTCGACAAATTATCTTGTCTCGGATGTTCCCGTTGTACCTAATCAGGCAAATGGAGGTAAGCCGCGCACAGACCTCTATAGCTACTATGCAACAGTTTTTCCCACTATTGAAAGTCGATCGACTGACGGTCCTTACACACGAATTTCATTTCCTCGAACAATCATCACAAAGAATGGTGGCTGGAAAGCTCCTGCTGCAGTAAGCCAGGTTCAAACCGTGCTCGTCGGCGGTGGCGGTGGAGGTGGTGGTGGCTATCAAGGTGGTGGTGGCGGTGCTGGTGGATTCATTGAAACAGTGACAGCTATTACCCCTGGAACGATTTACCCAATTGTGGTTGGCGTCGGCGGGCGCGGTGCGCTCAACCCCTTGACTCCTACTAATGGAGATTCAACTTCTGCATTTAGCCTCTCAACTCTCGGTGGAGGTGCGGGCGCTTCTGAGTACCAAGTGAGTAGCGCCAATGTTCAGTATGCAGCCGGCGCTGGTGGATCAGGTGGCGGCGGTAACTGGTCTGTTAACTTCCCAGGAGGCAGCGGCGTGACTGGGCAGGGAAATAGAGGCGGATCAAGTGCCGACTTCAATGAGGCAGCTTGTGGTACCGGAAATATTGTCTTTGTTGGTGGTGGCGGCGGCGGTGCAGGTTCTGTCGGTGAAAACGCATCATGTACGAAGGGCGGAAATGGTGGAACGGGTCGCGCGTCAACAGTTTTAGGAACAGTCGTTGCAGGTGGAGGTGGTGGATCACTTCGTCCATTTAGTCGTTCTATTACTTCCACCGTTCGAGGGTTAGCTGGTTCTGGAGGTGGAGGAATCGCCGGATGGAGTGATGGCTCTGCGATTACCTCAACTAACGGACCTGGTAATGGAAGTGCAAACACCGGAGGCGGTGGTGGCGCTGGATATTCCAGTTTAGGGGCTCTTGGAGTAGGTGGCGCGGGCGGTTCTGGGGTGGTTGCAATTCGATTCATCACTGCGGCAAAGCCAGCATATACAAAACCAACAACCGCTTATCTCAATGTCGGAATGACGGAGACTTTCACAACTAACGTTGCACAAGATAGTGCGACTGCAGTTCTCACCAGAACATTTAAGTGGGAGTCAACAACTCCTACTGCTAACGGAAGCTATACAACGCTCAAGGCTGGAACCGGCGCCTCCAATGCCTCCTACAGCTGGGTGCCCTCAGATACGTCAACAACGGGTTCTGGATATCTCTATCGTCTGACTGTAACTGATTCTGATACTGCTGGGCTGTTCATCACTGATTCCTCCACTGCATATGCTGTGATTAATCCAGCTTTGAAAGTAACCTCCACCGTGCCAACTAATTCATTGGCAAAGAAGATCAATATCAGCCGCAGTGAAACTTTCACGATTACGTTGGGAACTCCCACCTATCGAGCAACTTTGTCCCCAGTGATTCCTGGCATCTCAATTGATACTTCAACAGCGGGTTCAGTGATACTTCGAATTGGCGATACTGCAACCGTTGGAACATGGCTAGAAACTCTGACGGTGACCGACTCAGTTGCCGCCTCTGTACTAATTCCACTAACAATTAACATCGCCGCTCCACCAACTTTGCTCAACAGCGGCGAAATTGTTAGCAATGGATTAGTACTTAATCTGGATGCTGGAAACTCTCAGAGCCTTCTCTTTAGCGAGACTACTACTGCAACAAATGCTATCTGGCGTGATCTCAGTGGAAACGGAAAAGACGCACAGACAAGCGGAACCTTTGATTCTCGTACTTGTACGGCACCCGTATATTCGCCTTACCAAGGTGGATATATGAACTTTAATGGCTCATCCGATTGCTTTTGGTCTCCATATGTCGGCTACCAAATGGAGAAGAGTTTTACGGTTGAGACTTGGTTTAAGTTAAACGGAACATCATTTAATGCCGGGGCATCAATTATCTCCCAGAATTACTCATCCAAGAACATTAACTTTGTGCTGGGTGACATGCTCGGTAATAACACCATAACTGTCGCCTTCTATGAAGGTACATGGCGTCAATGCGCAACTGGATTTACTCCAACCAATGGGGTGTGGAATCACATTGTGGGTACTTACGATGGCGTGAACATGATCCTCTACGTCAACGGTGCACAGTTCTGTACCGTTGCTTTTAGTGGTGGCCTGAGCACAAATGTGAGCTACGACGGCACATGGATTGGCCGTCGCCATGATGGCGATAGTAGGTATTATGCAAATGGCTCTATTGCTACAGCAAGGGTCTATCGAGTCCCTTTAACTGCAGCGCAAGTGGCGCAGAATTTCAATGCGACTAAAGCCAGATTTGATAAATCAAATACAAACCTACTTATTCCTACACAAAAATACGGTAGCCGAACAGTTGAGTCTTTCACCGCAACATCAGGTTATGAGACGGATACCGTCATATTCGCTGTTGGCGATCGCAACGGTATTGATTGGGATACAACAACAGTCCTAAACCAGATTAATCTAACGATTCAAGAATCCCTCACCGTTGGAACTTACCTAGATACCGTGACGGTGACTGATAGCTTGGGGCAGTCAACATATTTGCCGCTGAAGATGACCGTCACTAAGGCAGACACTCTTACGGTTTATGTTGAGACTCCAACAGCGCTGAGCTACACAGGAAATCGAGCAAACATAACGCCGGTTTTAAAGACGATTGGTGCAGTCGGACTTGAATCCGGCACAGCGCTATCGGCCACTCTGAACTTCAAACCAGGCGGCACAACATGTGCAACAGGCGGCTACTGCCGAGTGGGAGATATTGGACCCGCAGGTGGTGTGATCTTTATCGATACCTCAACCGCAAGCAGTAATGGTCGAATTTTTGAAGCTGCCCCTCAGAATTGGAGCGGAAGCGATGATCTCGCATCAGTGGCGCAGTTCTGTACGGGTGGAGCTGCGGCAACTGCAAATATCACTAGTGGTTCGCAGATAGGAATCGGTTGGGGAGAAACCCTCACTGCAAACTTCGATGCTGGTTGTACTGGGGGAGCAGCGCAGGTTGCAGCAGATTTGAACCTTAATGGATATTCAGATTGGTTTGTACCTAGCGAGAATGAAGCAGTTCAGCTCTATACGTATCGCAACCAAGTTGGTTTGATTCAACTAGGCTCAAATTGGAGCACAGGTAACTGGGGTTATTGGACTTCAACTGAAAATAGCGCATCCGTGATGCGCATCATCAGCAATGCATCTGGTTGGTCAATTGGAAATGGCGATAAAAGCCAAGCAAATAAATTTATGCTCCGTCCGGTCCGTTCATTTAAACCATGTTGGGCAGTTGATACTTGTACATCGCTCTCAACGACAGATACACCTACGGCAGCGGGTCTTTACAACATCACACCAAGCGCCCTTACTAATATCTCCGACCTTCTCACCAAGTACACAACTGTGACTTATGCATCTTCATCGATGACAATCAATAAGGTTGCACCAACATCTGTAACAATTCCTTGGATAAATACTAACTACCCAGAGACATTTACCGTTAACTTAACATCGACTTCTGGAAACCAGACCGTTCGTTACTCAACCAGCAATGGAACTGCCTCAGGTTGCACATTGGATTACAAGAAGATTTATACAACATCTCAAGGAACATGTACCGTAACCATCACGCGTGCAGCAGATCGTAACTTCACCGCAGATACAACGACAGCAACAATTTTCTTCCTTGCATTCGTCAACAGTCAGCCAACGGGTCTTGTTGGAAGCGGTTCAACGATTGCCCTCAATGGCGCAACTTCATTGGAGACATCAACGGTTCTGCCACCTTCAATTACCGGGCTTTCAACCTTGACGCTTTCAATTGGTGCTGGTGGAACATTTACAATCACCGGCACGGGTTTCACCGGATCAATCGAAGTTAAGTTCTGGAGAAACAAAGTCGTTTCAGCCACTTCTGGAAACGGCACAACGATTGAAATCCCGGTTGCCTCCATTGGAAGTATTGGAGCTGCCTCCGGCCGCATCTCGGTCACAACTTCTGCGGGGCAAGCCGTCTCGCTCGATTCCCTCACGATTACTCCTTAGCCCACCGCGGTTTTTTGGCTTGGGTTAACCCTGCCTCCTCGCCTAGAATCACGTTCTATCCATTTAGGCAGAGGGAGACATTCGTGAGGCAGTGGTTACCAAAACGCCGCATCGCGCGTTCACTTGTCGCTCTCATTGCAGTTGGGCTTATTGAAGTTGCATCGCCATCTGCGAAAGCTGCGGTACTAACGGCCCCAACAATAACCAGTGTGACTCCTGGAAACGGCACACTCACCGTGAATATGTCAGTTTCTGGCAATCCAGGAAACTTTTGGACTTATAACGTCACCCGCCGGGTTGCGTCCGGCTGCGCTAATCCATATACCGATGGAGTCAACACGAATACGGCAAGTCTTTCCACAACTATTCGCTTAACCGGACTCACCAATGGTTGTACTTATATAGTTCAAGTCGCAAGCAATTTAGACGGAGTTGGAAATTTCGCCGAGATTGATGGAATGCCATCGAATTACGGAAACTTTCTCGATCTAGTATGGGCAAACGATGCGGGCACTGGGGTTTCTGGGATAAATAGAACTCCGATTGCATCGGGATGCCACTCTGAAACAGTTACGGCACTCAACTACACAATTGCCGGTAGTACCAAACCAGGGGGGACGTGCAATACCTCATTCTTTACTGGTTATTACTCTGGCTATATTCGAGCACCATTTACAGGTTCAGTTAACTTCAAACTTTCAGGAGTTGATGATTCTGCCGTTTTAGCTCTGCAAGGAAACACAATCCTGACCGCCCAGAACAATACAACTAACGTGACAATCTCTATGATTTCTGGGCAGGTGTATCGATTTGAACTTTGGTTTCACAATGATTCAGTAGGTGCCACATATGCGGTAACTTGGAACTACAACGGCAGCGGCGATATTGCGATTCCATCTAGCGCTCTAGCTAACGACCCGTCCGTTCTCTCTTCAGACAGTGGCTGTTCGTTAGGCATGGCCGCTCGCTGTGCCGCAGGATCTGCCCTCGAAATCAAGCAAGCAACCGGAACAAATATTGACGGTCAATACTGGATTAACATTGGCGGCACGCCCACACTCGTTTATTGCATTATGAATTCAAGTCAAGGCGGCGGCGGATGGATGCTTGCCATGAGAGGCAAGAACGATCAATCTACCTTTAAATACACATCATCCCTGTGGGTTAATAACACTTTGACCGGAACAACCTCGTATCCAGAGCGTTATTCAAGCAGTGATTCATTCCGCAATACAGATGCCAAGTATGCGCCTTTTACATCCATGAATAGCAATCAGCTGATGGTGCTCTTTCCTGATTACACCAATAATGGTGGTAGGTACTCTGCTACCAACAAATCTCCGATACTTAATGCAAATTACGGCTTTTCATGGGCGGAGACATATACAACAACTGGAAGTTCAATAGCACCCTGGACTGCATACAATGCATCTACCGGATGGGGTGGAAATTCTTGGAGCGTGGCTCAGGCAAACGGTCCTGCTGAAAAAACAAATGACCCAACTTCAACACCAAGTTGTGTATCTGGACCTACATCTTTAACAAACCTTTTTCTCAACGCAAACCGTTGTGCCTTTCGAAGAGTTGGCTCAACGTATGCAGTTGATAGCTCATCTTCCTACCCTTATTCAGCCATTGGAGATGGTCTTTTCTATACGCAGACAAATATTGGATTCTTCGGAATCAACTATGCCAGCGCATCAACTGGATCTCAACGCTATCGGGCACGCATCGGATTTGGTTGGAATGAAAACGGAAACGGCGACGAAGGTTCCAATGATGGAACTGCAGGTATTGGACTCGATAACGCAAATCAGACCACGCAGGCCGCAGGTACACATAATCAATGTTGTTATACACAGTTGGGTACTGGCACAGGCGTAAATATTCATATGGCTTTTGAGGTGTATGTTCGAAACACACAGTCAGCAAGCATCTCTGGCCAAGGGACAGTTCGAATTACAGCCGGGAGAGCTTCCTCTACAACCGTCGCCCAGAGCTACACACAATCCGTGACAACGGGATCAGCTACTTATCGTATTTCGCCTCAACGACCAGGCTTTTCACTCGACCCCACGACGGGAACACTAAGAGTCTCAGGCGGACTAGCACCTGGGACATACTTTGAAACCGTCACCGCAACAGATGGAAATGGCGCATCTGGAGCTCTTGGGGTATCTATCAATGTGGTTTCTGATTCGAGTGAAACGGATTCAGCGCTCTCATTTAATGGTTCCTCGCAGTATGAAATAACCAGTCAAGCATGGACCAACACCGGTGATTTCACTATTTCTATGTGGGTGCGGCCAGATAGTAGTTGTTCCGCCAGCGGCAACCAGACCGCCTTCGTTTTTGTGAACACGATGTTCTTTTGCCGAAGCGGTATCTGGTATTCATCAATTAATTCATCTGGATCAACATGGGTTGCTTCGAGAATTGCCTCAGTGAGAGCTAACGAATGGGTTCACTTAGCTTTGACGCGGTCGGGCACGACCATGAGGGCCTACGTTAACAATATGAATGTAAGCGCACAGACGAATAGCGTTTGGGAGCAAAGTTGGACTCAATCTTCAATTGTTGGAACATCTGGAAACATCTATCTTGGAGGAACAGGTAGTGCCGGACAGTACTTTAACGGCGCTTTGGATGAAGTGAAGGTTTTCAATACTGCTCGAAGTGCATCAACTATCTGGGCCAACGCGAACGTTCAAGAGATCGTAAACAACGTAAATCTCTTGGCATATTACGATTTCAATGAGGCCTCTGGCTCTGCTATGAACCGCGCACAAGGGGCGACGGGCACTTCAGATATCAATCTCTCTGATTCGAATAGCCCAGTACGCACTTCCATAATTTCGGTCGCACCCGATGGTCCTTACACAGACGTGACTGTTCCTCGCTCAATCATCACCTCGGCCGGAGGTTGGAAAGTTCCTGACTCTGTAACGGCAATTACTGTCAACATCGTCGGTGGCGGCGGCGGTGGCGGCGGCGGCTACCAAGGCGGTGGCGGCGGTGGTGGTGGCTTAATCGAGCGAACAGTTTCGGTAACACCAAAGAGTATTTACCCAATCCAAGTTGGTATTGGTGGACGTGGTGTCTTCAATCCTGGAAGTGGACCTCTTGTACTCCCAACCAATGGTGAGACTTCGACTGCATTTGGATTCTCTGCAGCCGGCGGTGGTGCTGGTGCTTTAGAAATTGTTGTCTCGGGTGCAAATCAACAAACATCTGCTAAATCAGGTGCTTCGGGTGGCGGTGGAACTTGGGGTGATTTCCTTAATGGCGGCTCAGGAATTGCCGACCAAGGAAATGCTGGTGGTAATTCAAAGCGACTTGAGAACGGTTATAACGGTTGTACTTCCAATAACTACGTTGGTGCAGGAGGAGGTGGCGCCGGTTTAGCTGGCGCTGATGCAACCTGTTCAAAAGGTGGGAATGGAGGCGCAGGTAAAGTTGCAATTGTTACCGGCACATTCTTAGCTGGCGGTGGTGGCGGATCGCACCGAGGTGCAACAACCACTGCGGAGCAAGGTGCCGGAGG
>JAULBY010039355.1:0-13802 GCA_032358315.1 Ophiocytium majus | reverse complement strand
ACCTGGTGAAAAGCACCAGACAGCCCCACACCTACACGCGCCGGTCAGTGTCCTTGAGGGCTAGGGATGATTCAGAGCACAGTGCGCTGCTGCACTGTGAGTGTGGCTGCTGACCGCTTGCTGCCTGCTGCATGCGCGCGCAGCCCATCAAGCACGGGCGCGGCCTGGCGGACCACGTGCAGCCGTGGTACGCTGACTTTGTGGCAGGCCTTGACACGGAGCTGGTGTGCGAGCTCATGCTGGCCGCCAACTACCTGGTGAGCATGTGCTGCGCGTGAAAAAAAAAAAAACTGGGTGGTGGCGTGCCGTGCATGTGTTGCTCAGCACACGTGTACTGACGTGTGTGGCTGCGCACTGTGGCGGTGTGTTGTGCCTCCTGCTCTGTGGTCTGGTGCGCCGTTCGGGGTGAGAGTGGGCGCGCTGTTCTGGCTGAGCACCAATGTGCTTGGTACGGTTGTGTAGGTTGTGGAGTACGTACACGTGCAGCGCTCTTTTTGCCAAGCCAAGTCAGAAAGAAATATACTGCAGTATGTATGTTGAAGTATTTATTTATAAACACCTCCACGAATCATAATTATTGTTTATTTTTTCTTCAATTTCGAATATTACTAGTGTACTTCAAGAAGTAAGAAAACAGAGACTGGTCTGCCAAAATGTGAGCCGTATTGTTTCCTTTGAAGTACTTCAACTACCTGGCTGTCACAGATGTCGCAGCAACAAAGCTGTCGTGGCACGGACACATGCTGCTGGGCAGAAGGGAGCGAGCAGCTGATGTGCGATCAATGGCAGCCTCAGCATGTACTTGAAAAACTACTTTGAACTACCGTTTTGCCGATAATTAGCCCCATGGGGCGCGTTAATGCTCCTGATTAGAAAGGGGGGTGGTACTGCAGAAGTTATGATCTGTACGTCTAGTTAAAGGGTGGGCAGTGTTGTTTGTTTGAGCCCGGGAGAGCCCTCTTGTGGCCACCAAGTGTCATGGGGGCTAACTAGTGACAATTCAATATGCATGCACCGTACTATGAAGTGCTACGTAGTACTTGTATGTGGTACCGGTACTTCATAAAAATGATGACGCTGCAGCAGCAGTGGTTCTGTTTGGCAGCTGGTTCCACTTGATGGTTCGCCCGTGCCCAAAACCTTTACTTCAGGGTACAGGGCATGGCCGAGGTACCTGTACTTTTCTCTACCGACTAGGCAGTTAATTCTGCTTCTACAGCACCTACATGGGTGTAAGTTCTGCTGCTTCCATATGCCTCCCTGCTGCACCAGCAGTGCTCGCAACGCACTCACCTCACCACCCTGTGCCGACACACAGCATCGACAAACCGTTGCTCACACACAGGCAATTTCTATGCCTTTCCCCCCACCCACCCACCCCCTGTGTTCCCCTCTCGCCACCACCATACCCAGGATGTGAAGCCGCTGCTAGACCTCATGGGCGCGGTGCTGGGGCTTCTCACCAAAAACAAGACTCCCGACGAAATCCGCGCCGTGCTGGGCATCACCCAGCCCTTTGCCCCAGAGGTGGACAAGCAGCTTAGGGAGGAGATACGCTGGTCTACGGAGCCGCCGGTTCGCCCAACCACCGCGGGAGCGCCACCCCTGCCCACCGCCCCACAATTAGCCAACCAGGGCGCGCCGCCCGCCAACCCGTGAGGCGCTGGCGAACGCGCAGCGGTGCGCTGCCTCTTTGCTGCTGGTGGTGGTGACGCTGCAGTTTGATTGTACCACATGGGTGTGCACATGTGCGCCACCTGCCCTGTGGTATACTTGATGTGGCAGGCCAGCAGGAGGGCGCTTTTGTGGAAAACGGGTAGTGCGGCTGTTCTTTGCATGGGCTTGGGCGCGGCGGTGTCTTGCTTGTGAGGGCCGGTGTGCGTCAGCATAGTTGCGCCTGTGCTTGGCGCCAGTGTGGCCAGTTCAAGACTCAGGTTGCGCAGCAGCTGTCTCTCACACCACGCGATCCTAGCAGCACGTGCTGTGTGGTGCACTTTTGGTGCTGTTGGTTGGCACCTGTACAAAAGGAACGAACACCATGAAATGCCAACAATACCTTGCGCCCTACATGCCTTTGCTCCTATTGAAGCCACTTCTGTGCACACACCACTTGTTTCTTTGGTGCCTTGCCTGGTCCACATGCCATGTGCCCCTGTACTTTGCTGCCAGTGCGCTCTGCTACTGGTGCATACATAGCGCTTTGATCCACAAGAATGTCACGTGTTTATGCTACAGTATGCACCATGCAGCTGCCCTGCAGTTGCGGATGGCATGCACCTGCGGCAGTGCACGAGTTGAGTTGCATTCGTGTGCCATACTTGTATGCGCTTTATCATGCAACAGGCATATGACCTGTGTAATACTACTGGTAGTACTACGTAGGACGCCCCACAGCTGCAGGTGCGTGTTTTTTTTAAACGGAGTAGGCCATGCAAGCAACGTCTTGTACTAACCGCAGACGTGTCTGAACCCATCACAGCCACGTGGAATGCAGTCACAGACCACAATGTACTTCATCCCGCCATGTGGTCATTGCGGCAGCATGTCGTTCAAGCGCGCGGCCGTGATGCGGCACGGGCTCACGTAACTGCACATGCTGCTGCACAGAGGCAAGTGGCATGGGCCTGGCAGTGTCTGCAGCCCCGCATGTTGGCCTGTTCTGACTACCGCTCCTTCTTTGCTACAGTACACTTCTTCCAGTGCTCAGGTACCAAACTGCGTGCATGCATCGCCGTGATCGGCGGCCCCACAACTCGAGCTCACAGCTTCATCGCCGCCGGATGGTGCTGCGGCGTATGCTCGCGCGCAGGGGTCATCCACTCTCAGGCGGTTACACTATGAGCGTTGAAGAGCAGCCATAGCGGCACTCAGCAGCTGCACACGGGACCTACTCAGCCCAGCACGCTGTGTTCGCTGGCTAGCGCTCGCGCAGCAGCAGCGCTGCATGCAGACGGGACACGTTCTACTGCTTTAGCTGTCACAGTAGCCTGGTAGCCAGAAGTGGCAGCAGATAACATGTCACCATCGTGGTGAGAGCCTCGCCCCGCAAGTGACAGCAGGGTGGGTGTGGTTGCTGGTGAACTTGCCTGTGCAGGCGTTGTGTTTGTTGCGCTCAAAAGGCGGCGGCGCCGAGAGTGGAAGTTAAAAACGACGACGCACGAACTATAGCATCCCAGGGCCTGTAGTATAGTGGTAGAACAGTTCCTTCGCAAGGAACAGGCAGGAGTTCGATTCTCCTTAGGTCCTACCTTTTTGCTTTTTGCATTTTTCGGTGCACCGCGTGATCACGAGTGCAATTGCTGATTCGGTGCACCGCGTGATCACGAGTGCAAAAATGCTGATGACGCGAGGGCCGACCTCGGGGCACCCTGCAAAAGTTTTTTGGAGTCATGTCGACCGCGGTGTGTGGCTCTGGGACTGCTGTGCGTTAGTTCGGACAGCATGCTGCGGACAGCATGCTGCGCGCAGGGTGTGTCCACCTTCTTGGCCAGATACGCGCAACACAAACCTGCGCCTGATGCGCTGCGCGCGGGCGGGGGGGAGGGCACCCACGGCTCGCGGCTGGGTGGCCCTGTGTGTGCATGTGGACCGAACGCGAGCCGGCACAGCTTGGAACCACCCAGGCAGGTGATGTTGCCCGCCGCAGCCACCGTATCTACTAGTAGATGTCGGCACACTGCCTGCGGCCACTGCAGCACCACCTTGGACATTGGCCACAGCGCTGGACCAGCTGTTGCCGCCACGCAGCGGTACTGCTGCCTGTCTGCGACGCTGGTGCAACGCTGTCGCCAGTGCGCTCTTGGTCTCGCCCCCGCGTCTCTGCGCCAGCCCATGCCGCACCAACAGCTTACGACAGACAGCAGCAGCAACATCGACAGGCGGCACTTCAAGGCCGCTGACTGTGTCCCTTTGTTTCCCTATGCCCGTCACCCACACAGGTGCCAAGCTGGCACTACGTCAAGGCTTACGCCTGGCGGGGCAGCAGCAGCAGCGTCACCACTCCGTCCTCAGCTGCTGCAGGTGCGACAACGTGCTGGGATGTATTTTCTGTGTGTTTGCACCAGCACACCAGCACACCGCATCAGCACTGCTGCTTCAGCAACAGCGACAAAAAACACCACACGTGCACACCAGGCGGCGCACACCCGCACACCGTAATGGAATGCTGCTCTGTGACTGAAAAAAACTCAAGCGTTGCCAAGCTCAGGTGCTGTGTGGCGGGGACTAAGTAAAGCGCAAGACAAAGCAGCCGTACAAAACGAAAGTGTTGTTGGGAAAGTGACCCGCGTGCAACCCACCAAAGAGTCCACCGCTTGCTTTTCGTTTTGTTGGGAAAGTGACCCACGTGCAACCCACCAAAGAGTCCGCCGCTTGCTTGCACCACGCACCATCACTAGTAACGAGTTTTGATTGCAGTGTGTGCTCCTGGACCGAGCCGCTTCAAGCCTGGTGTGCTTACCTCAACCCTGGACTGCCATGCCGCTGCAGTCATGGTGTCCGAGTGGGCAGGCCGGCCCGCCATAGGATGTACCGCCGTCTGGAGTCCCTACCTCATGGATGCACGGCAGCGGCAGGCGCATGCCCCACCAGTCATTACACAGTGCTCAGTAGCAATGAAAACACATGGGCAACACACGGCAGGGCCAGGCTCCACAGAATCATCGCGGGACAAGCCACTCCTAAGCCAGGTAATCTCCCCTCCCAATCTCGCAGCACCACAAATGGCACAAACGCGACTGCAACTGTTATCCTGACTAGCTTTACTTCTAGACGTGGACATACTGGCACACTCCTCCGAAGTAGCTAAGGTGCAGGGGCATTTACACCAGAGCAGGCATGCACATGCACTGCCATTGAAGTTGAACTTCAACTTAAAATTGTTTGTGTCACCTTCTCCAAACGCATGCGCACCTGCTTGCACATTGTAGCGGCAAGCACTTGAAACTCACACGCGCAACCAGCTCTGCCCGCAGTTCAAGCGTTTCCGTAGGTACAAGTGCACTATACTTGGAAGTATGTACTTCACGTGGACTTCAGAAGTATGTGGCTACATAGTACTATGCTACTGAAGTATACCCACGCCTGCGCGAGTACCGCTGTCGTAGGCCAGCGACCATGCTCTCCCGTGCATGTACGTCTGCACCATGTTTCAGGCGCAGCTTTGAAGTTGACATTTGTACCATCTCGGCTTGCTTGATCCTCACTGATTGCGAACTTCCCCTGCCCTCATCTACCCCCCACACGTCCGACCCCCCCGCCCCCCCCCCAATCCCCTGTCTCCGCCCCCTGGGGGCGGGGGCGGGTGTGTTGGGTGCGGGCACGGCCACGGCGCTTGTGGCGGTTGGCTGTTGGCGATGGTGGCCGTGGCGCGGATGACGGTGGCGACGCTGGCAGGGGCGGAGGCGGGGGCGGGGGCAGTGGACGTGACGGTGGGGTCTCTGCGGCCGATTTTTTTTTGTACGTTCTCACATTTTTTTTGCTGTTGGGGCCTTGTTTTCATTTATGTTTTCAGGTCGTTAGTGGCGCAGGCTAGCACACTGACATCACATGCAGAACCAAATGTCGCATGCTACCATGGTTTTCCCCCCTTAGCTCCTCCTAAGCTGCTCGTCTGCCCGTTGTGTCATGTTTGTTTGTTAAATAACAAACATACTTGTTGACCATTTTATTTCAATTGGTTGTTCCTGGTGTACTGTGTTTATTGCCCTTGCTTCATCCCTTGATTCTATTGATGTGACTGTAACAAAGCTGCACTCCGCTGCTGCTGCCCTGGCGGCCGCACCACGAGCTGGGCCCAATTGCTTTTGCTGAGTATTGAGTACGAGCAACCCTCACCTACTAGTAAGTATTAGTGATAGGTTGCAGTGCTCAGCACAGAAGGCAGCAAAGCAGCAGAGGAGGGGGGCCCTACCTAGCTCTGCAGACAGCTGCTTGATGCTGCTTCAGTCTTCCGCCTGCACCATTGTATCATCAAATAACAAAGCTCCGCCCTTTTAGCCTCTGCATGCGCGCCCGGAAACGTGTGTTAATTAACTTCTGTGTCGAAAAAATAAAAAATAGTAAAATATTATGTATCAGTGTTTTTGAGTAGTGTGTGTGTGCGTCCGTGAAGATCTGTGCGACAGGGTGCCCCTGGCGCGGGCACCCTGTCGCGTCGCTGCACGGTGCCCGTGTGTGCATGTGATGTGAGGTAGGGGGACTTGCGGGGACTCCCTCGGCTGTGACTCATCAGATATACCCCTGAAGTGTATACCGGCACATGAAGTAGGGACTATGTATGTTCACATATACATTGGTTTCCTGCACGCCAGCAAGTGCATATCTGTTATTTTGTACTGACATGCGGACGACGACAGGTACGACCGCGCGCGGAGCTCGCGGTCACCGGTTGCAGGCAACTTGCAGCGCATCGTACCGTGTGCCTCACATGTAGTGCTTATCGCATAAAACCGCCACCGGCCGACATGCAGCAGTGGCGCGGCTTCTACCGCTGAACATTTCTATCCTTTAAAAAGCTTACTTTTGCATTGGCACCCCGTGAGCGTGCGTGCTGAGCAGCACACACCGGGCCTGCTTTGACCGGTCGACCCGCGCTGCTGAGCAAACGAAGCTGAGCAGACGCGAATGGATGCTGCTGAGCACTAATGTTCACTTGAGAAATGCTGCAACGCTCAGAAACAATGGTTGTACCACGCCTGGCAGTAGGGCGCGTGGTCCCTTGTGCTGCCCCCGCCACCGCTGCTGCTGGCGAGCTGTGCTGCTGGTGGTTTTGAAGCTGCTGCAGTAGCTCAGCTGACCAATACGGAAGGGGCAAGGCCCCTGCTCAGGTAAGGATCGCATTCGAGCTGCACGCGGAAGCTGGCTGCCAGCAGCAGGTCATGTGTAGTGAGGCTTCGTTCACGGCCGAGTGCACAAATATGCAGACAGCTGCAATACAAGTCCTGCCTGCCCTGCTGCTGCATCTGGTCGCTGTTCTCCAGCACACATGCTGCTCTGTCCTGCGTGCGCTGTACAACCTCGATGCCCACTGACTTCGGCTCCGTTGTCCAGTGCCTCTAGTCTGGGTGGTGCAGCTGCTGTGCAGACCCTCAGACACCAGGCACTTGCAGTGTGCTCAACACTGAGCGCAACAACACACACACTCACTGCCGCCTGAGCATTTTTTCTGCCACTCCCGTTGCTAATGTTGCTGCGTGCTCATCTTGCTGCCATGGCGCAAGCAGCTGCGCGATGTTGCCAGGCAGGAGACTGCTGTTGCTGCTGGCAGCGGCGCTGGCAGCGCTGCCCCATGAGGTCTCCAGCTTTTACCTGCCAGGTGTGGCGCCGCGAAATTTTGACGGGGGAGAAAAGGTGGATGTTAAGGTGAGACTGTCAGCACACACCAGGCTTGGCTGCTGCCAGCAACGTTGGTGGTGGTTTTCCTGCGAGTGCACACTCAACTGGGCTTGGCCCGCACTGCAGTTCCATGCCTATAATCAACATTAGTACACACGGCAGTGCACCGTGCACAGAAACCTGCCATGATGCAGACACGATGGTGGCGCTGCATGTTTCTATGGAAACTTTTAGGGCTGACTGGCCGTCTCCATGCCGCGCCGTGCGAGTGTTCGTGCGCGTGTGTCTACTGGCACTTGCGTGCACTCAGCTGCGCTTGGCTTAAAAACTGACCTTAGTGCATCCGCAACACAGCAGTTGATGTGATGCCACATGATGAGTGCACCAGCATTCTGTGCCGTGCGTCACCAAAGTACTTCCCAAGCAGGTCATGTGTAAAGTACTTCAGTCATAAATATATCGGGAGCGTGCCACTGGTGCTGCTGCACCACAAGCCAAATAAATCTATGAACGTGACAAAGCCACCAAGTGAAGTGGGGGAAGTGCAGCGCTCAGCATGTGCTGCTCCGCCACACACTGGACATACCAGGCGCAGGCCCCGTGGTTTCTCATTGAAAGAAAGCATGGCTGACAGATAGCGGGCATGATCATGACAGCACCGCTGCGTGGTGTGATGCCATCCGCAAAAGCTGGAACAGGTATTTGCTCCTGCATCCAAACGTCAATTTCTTTCGCTGTAACTTTATTAGTCGTACACACAAACATCCATAAATGTACTGTGTGGTACATATACTTCAGAAGTACAGTACACATTTATGAGCCCTGTGCCGTAAAGTTGGCGAAGTCAGCGCCGGATTGACACCCGGAAGAGTTTTTTGGAGAACGGCGGGTATGTGAGTATGATAGCAAAACATGCCAAACCTATCACGCAGCGCCAGTGGGCATGGCGGGTGGCCTGCTGCTGCTGGTAGCACCGCCGGGGCGTGCCCCGCATAGTTACGCATTCCTGGCTCAAACGGTGGCCGCCTTCGCCCCTTCACTTAAGAGGGTTTGACTTTCGACGAACGTCGAGCCAATCAAACTTCTAACCATGACCGCTTCAGACCCAGGGAATGCGTAACTTTGTCCTCCACAGGGTGCTCAGGCAGATTACCAAACCTGATCGGCCAACTCTTAGATGGGCAAGAGCTGATAGGTTTTCAAAACCAGGGTTCTGAACGGGTCTTGACACAAAACAGTTTTTTGAAAAGGGGGCTGTGCAGCTGCGCCGGTCTGCCTGGCGGGGCGGCGACGTGCGGAAGTGTGCCAGAGGTGCATGGTCTGCCCTCTTGCCACGCCAGTGGCAGCGGTAGTGGCTGTAGGCGGCACACGCCTTGCTCACAACATTGCTCACAACATTGGTGCCCCTTCAACAGACGGCTGCAGCAGCAACAGCAGCAAAACAGTGTTGACACCAACTGCAGCCGACGCACGCACTGTGCTGCCCGGCCCGGGTAGCAGGAGGGCGGCACTGCTGCTGCTACTGCCATCAGTACCCAGCGCGCAGCTGCCGGTGCGTCCCCGGCGCGGCAATCACCAAAAATCCGGCGCTGTTTGTATAGGCAGTTCGCCAACTTTACGGCACAGGGCTCTTACATAAACTCCGTGGTACATTAGAAGTAAATACTTCAGAAGTATTATGTTTACATATATGAAGGAAGCACACTTCTATGTGGTATAAAGTTCGTTCACACTGACCGTTGCCCACGTGTATGCTGACAGGTGAACAAGCTGACATCGGTTCATACCCAGCTGCCCATGGACTACTACAGCCTGCCCTTCTGCCGGCCCAAAGGGGGTGTGCAGCACGACGCAGAGAACCTGGGCGAGTTCCTGAGTGGCGACCGCATAGAGAACTCTCCCTACAATATTTACATGCAGGTACGTACTGTGCTGTAGGGCTCCTTCCTATTACATTTGTTTCCAAGCCACTTTACTTTGGCTGCCAGGGGCGTCCGGTGTGGCGTGCAGCGTGCAAGTTTGTGGCGCAGGCATGCGCAGCGCACAGGGCCGGATCATTGCCCACAACAATGGTTTCAGGTGCTGTGGGCTCATCACAATGTATGCAGTTGCGCCACGTAGGTGGGGGCATTGCACACTGGGCACACACAAATGTACTTTTGCATTTTGGAACAGGCATGCATTTGGGATATCAGTGCAGCAGCACATGCAGCGCATTGGCACTGAAGCCGCCACCGGAACCCTGGTGTTGAACATGATGTGGGAGCCACCCATGCATATGTGGTCCATGACCCCTGCCCCGCCATTAAAACTTCAAATTCTGGTGCTCCTTGCCGTGTCAACACGCAGCACAACGAGGCGTGCAAGGTGCTGTGCCAGGTAATGTTTGACCAGGGGGATGTGGACAAGCTCAGCACAGCCATCAAGCAGCAGTACCGCCACAACTGGATAGTGGACAATCTGCCAGCGGCTAGCGTGCTGGAGGTCAGCGACAAGCTGCAGACGTCATACTTCCAGGTGGGTGGTGGCTGCTGCTGCTGCGGCGGCGGCGGTGGTGGTGGTGGTGGTGGCTGGAGCAAAAGCCTGGGCAGGCAGTGTGTTGTTTTTCGTTTTCAGTGGTAGGGAAGTCACAACGACTGCAGCAGCACTGGCAAGGAGCAGGTGGACAAGCAGTGCCCAGGGTGCGATTGGTGTGTCGTTTGCAGGCACATGTCACCCAGCCAGCAGGCAGTGGTACCTTGTGCTCCTGTGTATGAAATACTTCGAAGTATACTCATATTCATGTACACTTACATAGTGAGTTCTCCAGTCATGTGTGTGCCACGCCGCCATTGCAGTATGCACCTCTGCACATGCCACTTGCCACTTCACAGCGCATGCATGTCTGGCACACGCCTTGTCAAGTACCTCTCCAAGGTACCCTTTCACACATACCATAGCCACATGCCTCCCCGCCCAAACCACTCCTCTGCACCTGCCCCACAAATAGCTGTGGTAATAGCGCACTGAGTTCCACTTACGACAGGGTTGCCGCCCTCTGGTTGTCAGCTCAGCTTTTGCATAGTGGTACAGTAGTGCATCCACCTCACAGCTACATATGCCAACGCCTGCTGACAACGCGCTCTGCCCCTGTCAACCCACAGGGCTTCCTGGTGGGCGTGGAGGGCCCCAACGACACCTACTACCTCAACAACCACGTGTCCATACTCATTGACTACTTCCCCATGGACGCCACAGAGGCCCCCCCAGGGCGTGTTGTCGGCTTCTTCACAGAGCCCTTCAGTGTCCAACATGCGTTTAAGGCGGGGGCAAAGTGGGATGGTGTGGACCCGGCCATACCCCCCCTGGAGACGTGCACTCCTGACTCGGAAACAGAGTCCATCAAGCCGGGGATGCCGAAGCAGGTGGGCTGTCGCTGTGCGTGTACACGAGCACGCGTGGCGTGTGCTTGCACACGTGTGGGAGGCTGCCATGCTGCATCACTTTGTGTTTTCCTGGCACGCTCGTGTCTAGCGATGGGTCACAGGCTGTGACTCACAGTGTATGCACTTTGCATTGTACGCCGTACAACCTACTTCAAGTGTGTAAATGCGGCGTACAACTTATGTGGACGTATTTATACAGCAAATACACCGTACGTCGCGTTTTTGTGCGTCAAATGCATAGAAATACGACATATTTTGTACTGTAGTACTTCAAAAGTACTTAGAAGTATAACGTATGAATTATGTTTTACGCCATGACCCATCACCGCTCATCTCACATGCTCCGACCATCACCTTCAACTGCTGTGGCGACCACTGCACGCACCATGCGGCCCGCGGTTGCCGGGCGTGAACAATAACCTCACCCCACCGTGGATGGTAAAGGTGCTATCTGCCCACCTGCAACGCCGCGTGTGCCTGCGCAGGAGGTGCTGGCGGACAAGCCTGTGCTGTTCACGTACGACGTGGTGTGGCGCGTGAGCAAGGTGCCCTGGGCCAGCCGCTGGGACATCTACCTGACCCCGAACGGCATCGTGCAGGCCAAGGTCCACTGGTTCTCCATCCTCAACTCTCTGCTGATTGTCCTCTTTCTCACGGCCATGATCGCCATGATCCTCCTCAGAAACTTGCACCGCGACATCTCGCGCTACAACGCGGTCCCCACCGAGGAGGAGAAAGCCGAGGAACGCGAGGAAAGCGGGTGGAAGCTCGTCCACGCGGACGTCTTCCGTCCCCCGTCGCGCTTGCCCATGCTCTTCTGTGTCATGGCGGGCACGGGGGCGCAACTAATTGTGTGCGGCTTCGCCACCATTGTGTTTGCGGCCATCGGCTTCCTGAGCCCCGCCAACCGCGGCTCCCTCATGATAGCGGTTCTCCTCCTCTATGTGCTGTTTGGCGGTGTAGCCGGGTACGTGAGCGCCGTCGTGTACAAGGCCTTCAAGGGGCGGCGCTACCAGACGTGCACGCTGCTCACCGCGCTGCTGTACCCCGGCGTGTGCTTCGGAACGTTCTTCGTCCTGGACCTCGCCTCCTGGTCCTACGGTTCCACGCAGGCCGTGCCCTTCACCTCCATGCTCAAGCTCCTGCTGCTGTGGTTCGGCATCAGCATGCCGCTGGTCTTCCTGGGAGCCTACCTCGGCTACCGCCGCCCCCCCATCGAGTTCCCCGTGGACACGAGCAACATCCCGCGCCAGATACCGGACCAGCCGTGGTTTCTGGCGCCGGTGTTCACGGCCATGGTGGGGGGGGTGCTGCCCTTTGGCGCTGTGTTTGTGGAGATGTTCTTCATACTCAGCAGCATGTGGATGGGACAGTACTACTACGTGTTCGGCTTTCTCTTTCTCGTGTTCCTGATACTGCTGGTCACGTGCGCGGACATCACCATGGTGTTCTGCTACTTCCAGTTGTGCGCAGAGGACTACCACTGGTGGTGGCGCTCGTTCCTGACCGCCGGCTCCACCGCAGTCTACATCTTCATCTACAGGTGGGTGCTTTGCTCAGTGGCACTGGCTGACACATGTTTAATACTGTTGGCATGTGTTTGTATGCTGCGTCATGCAGCAGTGGCGCGCGTGCTCATCCATATGGCATGGCGCCTGTCGCGCTCTTGCACTGGGGTGTCACACAGTGTCTCTCAGCACCATGTACTGTCACGCGTTTGCCGCACGCTGCCCCTCTGCATGCCATGCCTCTCACCACGGTGCGCCTGTGCCTGCCCTGCTGCCTGCGTGCCTTCCCCCCCCACACACACCGCGCCTTCAATGCTCAGTGCATTGTATTTCGCGCACCTGGACTCCAACCTTCTAGTGACATACCTTCTGTACTTTGGCTATATGGCCATCATCTGTCTGGGCATCTTCATGTTGTGTGGCTCCGTGGGCTTCTTCTCGTGCTTGTGGTTCACGCGCCAAATCTACGGCAGCATCAAGGTAGACTAGTAGTAGTCCACCTGTGCGCACACATTTAGCAGTGCTGCGCTGGTGGCACTGCTGTCAGTGGGGGGTGCCGCAGCAGCGGATGTTGAGCGGCCGGTGGGAGGCCTGCTCTCCGCTGCTGCCCGCCCCCTGGCTGGTGTGGGCCGTGTATGAAACAAACAACACCTGCACGTGACTTGTGCAGTGTGGTGCCGTGGCATGTACAGCCCTGTTTTGTCTTCCACTCCTTGTGCCACCATGTGCTGCGCCGCCATGGGCCGTGTGACATGCTGTGTCTGGTGCGTTGTGTGTGCCTGCTCTTGCTGCCTGGCCTGCTGCCTTGACTGTGCTGCTGTGTACGCCTGCTGGTATTTTTAGTCACGGTGCTGTGATTTGTGTCTGGCGCATGCGGTCACTGCGCTGCTGGTATTGTTGCCAGTGTGTCTGTTGGTGGGTCGGTAGGCGCGGGTTCGACTACTGGTACGTTGCTTGCATGTCTGCTTGTGGTGGGTGCTCCTGCTGCAGCAGGGACTGTGCATGCAAAAGCACGCTCAAACGTGCGGCAACTGCCACAGCGTAATGATGTGCCAATGGGTGGTAGGAATGTGAGCACTACCTCGGGTAGGTTTTGTGCGTGGGTGGTTGGCACTTTCGTGTGCTGGAAGTCCTATTCTGGTGACTAAAAGGAAGTTCGTGCGTGTGCTCCCAGGCCGCATTCCTGCACGCAAGCCGGCCCCTTCGAACGCATTTGCAGCTTTGGTAGGATGGAGTCCGCGCTCTGGTATGTGTGCATGCAGTTGCCGGATGGCTGTGTTTTTCTACTGTATGCGCCACGTGCATGCACTGCACTAGGAGCGATAAACTCTAGGTCTCTCACCGTGCAGGCCTGGTTTAAAACTCAAGGAGGAGGAAGCGGTGCCCTCTAAATCTCTTGGCTACATGTCTGCGGGCACCCGCTAGCCCTCTTCTCGGTCAGTACACGTGTACATACTTTGTCCTGGCGACGGCGGCGCTGCAGGCGGAGCTGGGAGAAGCGGCGGGGGGCGTGCTGCCAGCGCCCCTCCTGGCA
>JAULBY010039344.1:0-13807 GCA_032358315.1 Ophiocytium majus | reverse complement strand
GAATGGACCTGTGCTTTCTTGGACCGGATGTGCTGGAGTTGGTGAACGTGGGTCTGCCTTGCAGCACGCACGGCTGGCTGTTGGTGGCACCGCACAAGTAAGCCCTGTTGGTAGTTGTACTCTGAATCATCCCTAGCGCTCAAGGACACTGACCGGCGCGTGTAGGTGTGTGGGCTGTCTGGTGCTTTTCACCAGGTGGACAGCTCACCCCACAGGCTTCAGCCTGGCAGTTTGCCCCAGCCGCGGCAATATCTGGGCTTAGCAGCCGTTTAGGTTCCTTTCACAAATAGCTACAGAAGCGCGCACACACGGTGCATATTTCGGGACACAAGGTAAAACTGTTTGCAAGTCACCCCAAAATCAAGGGCTCGCAGAAGGCGCTCCAGCAGCAAGAGGCAAAAACAGACTGGCAAGACGCATCAGGGAGATCGAAACAAGATGCTTTTAAAAGAAGCATAATCCAGACAGTTTGGAGTGACGCACCTGAAGGAACTGCTTTTAAACACTCTCATTACAAAGACCTACATACCGGTATGTAGTCACACATGTGTGTGTGATTCTGCCTGCAAGCGTGGGTATTTATTGCATCGCTGTGCCGCCTCCACTCACCGCGAGCGCGCCAATGTTGTACGCCGCAAAGCGCTGCACGGCCTCGTACACCATGGCGTCCTCGTCAATCTTGAAGTCGATCTTGAAGTAGCAGGACTTCTCCAGCGCCGTCACCGCACTGCTGCGCTCGCTCAGCGCGTCCGACGCCTGCCCAAAGCCCCGCGTCGCTCCCGCCCACCGCTGCTGCCGCTGCGAAAAAAAATTAGGTGGTTTTCCGGTTATTTTTGCACGTTCTTTGGTGAGTCATGTGGGGTTTTCAGGTGTTTTTGTGCCAGGGTGAGTGGTAAGCAGCAGCGCACTTGCTCAGCGCGTCCGACGCCTGCCCAACGCTGCGCGGCGCTCCCGCCCACTGCTGCCGCTGCTGCTGCTGCTGCTAACAAATGTCGGTGGGTTTCCGGTTATTTTTGAACGTTTTTTCGATTAGTCGAGTGGGTTCTCCAGGTCTTTTTTGTGTCAGGTTCGTGGTAAGCAGGGGGGGGCAGTTGTGGTTGCGGGGGTGCAAGTGGTGGTTGGTTGCGCACGGGCAAGGCGAAACAGGTAAGCAGTTTGCTGCTGCAGAGCGCGTGAGCACATGGCGAATGGTTGCAGGTGCGGGTGCGGACGGAAGCGCATGCAGCAAGGTTCTCCAGCAAAGTACACTGGAAGCCGTGCACTGAGCAGTCGCACCTGTTGTGGGTGGCCTGGCCGGCCCGATGCTGCCGCCGCCGCTGCTGCTGCAATTGCGTGTGGAAATTGAACAACACAAAAAACAGGTGCAAGCAAGGGAGCCGGCAAGGACATAAGGCGGTGTTGTGTACATAGTATCGCTCCGAACGCCTGGCGTCAGCAGTGGCGACGCCTGCCTGTGCAGCAATGCAAGATATCAGACTGCACAAGCTTGAACCAGCTTGCAATTGCTCATGTGTACAACACAACGCCAGCAAAACAGGCAGCGACAGTTCTCTCACCTGCGTGCCGTTGGCGGCTGAGGATGCGCAGAGACCTGCCAGCCCCGCACGCCGGCAGCCTGCGGCAGCAGCGCAGCAGCAGGAGGCGACAGCGGCGGCAAGCAGTTGCAGGTCACGTTCGGAGACGGGTGCATTTTTCCAGCAAGCAGCCTGTTTCCGAGGCAGTGAGCGCACCTGTTCATGCTGCCCGAGGTGCTCGCCTCTCAGATCGGGTATGCCCTAGTGGTTTCTGGGACTCTGCTGGCGCCAGGTGCCTCCTGCTGCTGCACCGGTGGTGGTGCACAATGTACAAGTCGCGCGAGGGCTGGGCTCTGCAGGCTGGGTGACACTCCAACGTGTGGGCAAAGTTGCTGCTGAGCACACCGCCGCCACAGAGTTCAGTGAGTTCACAAACACACAGAAACTGTGCAAGGGCAGGCGAGTGGCGGTCAGAAGCGCTGGCGCAGCAGCATCTGTGCGGAGTCGCGCACTTCATGCTCCCCCCCCGGCGACTTCAAGACAGTTCCTCCCTCAGCAGAGAGCAGCTGCTTTGTTGAAGGTGAGTTGTGAGCCACAGACAAGTTGGCTGAGACAGGCATCCGTGATTCCTGTCCCTGTAGACAGCAGTGGTCATCCGAGCAGGCGGCTGGCGTAGGTACCAAATTTCAGTCCCGTCTTTCTGGGCGATGGAGCGAGGTAGGCCCTCAGGTCAGGCTTCGAGATTTGTGGTCAACAACTTTGGGCCTCCAACAGACTGGTGGTCGCAGTTGCTGCTGCTTCCTTTGGCGTGCTGTGGCGCTGGGCACCTTGCAGCAGCACCAGCTTGTCGAGCGCTGCTGCATCTTGAACGACACGCACTGCCGCGCAGTCGTTGAAGCCCCAAGGCAGCACCGCAGTGTGCAGGCCGCCCAGCCACTGAAATAAGCTGTACAACACCGCCACCTCCACTCGAACACAGCACTGCGAGTGCCCCCTGCAGATCACCGCGTCCCCGTCGGCGCGGCACCCACCCACCCCCATGTCAGCGCACACAATCCCCCCGCCGTGTTCGCACCCCACCAAACACCAGTCTCTCCAAAACCCCCCACCAACTCCCGTCAACCCCAAGGCTATATTGCGGGGGCGCGCGGCACGGTGCCCCCTCTCGGGGGCCCGTGCCTCCTTCACTCGCCCCTGCCCAGACACCTTGGCAGAGCCACTCGTGGCGGGGCAGAGCGCTCGCTCGGAGTTTTTCCAGGCAGCGCTCGCCAGCTCCCCGCCCGCCGCACGTCCTTAAGGCTGTCCCCATTCCGGTGCCGGCGCCAGGGGCCACGCACACCGGCGCTAACACCGCCGGCGTGCGCACCCGGCGCTGCCCGGAGAAACGGTTTTTGACCTGCCCGTTGGGTTCATACGAGTCATAACGGCGGCACATCCCCCCCCCCCCCCCTGTTTACGCACACACCCCCCCGTCTCTCAAATGTATTTTCTGGCCAGCGTGCTTTACGGTGCGCTGCCGTGTGCACACATGCTGTCATGAGGCACTACTGCGCGTGTGGCACCGGCCCTGCGTTGCCTGCGGGCCAGCTTTTTCACAACACCTGCTGTGCCGCTGTTGCCGCTGCCTCCGCCGCCATTGCTGTCAAGTGCGCAGACCCGGCTAGTGCACACAGCTAACGGGCAGTGGCTGCAGCGATGCGGCGACACAAATCCGTTCTTTTACGCCGCACACTGCACGTGCTACTGGACTTCTCACCGGTTACAGCAGCAGGGTCAGCAACACCCAGAGCAGGTGAGAGCACTTGCGGTTGGTGGTTGACGATTTTTCCTGTGTGTTCTTGTCCTGGGAATAGGAGGAGGCATACATTCCTTGTAACGCCTTAAGAATTCCTCTCCGGTCTGCCATTGCTGAATACATCAGAAGCATTATTAGTGAATAGTGACAGGAATGCACGGCGCAGCACCACTCTGCTACCTTTGTAGAATAATTTGACATGGCTCTGTCCTGCACTGGAGCTGCTGCGGCGTTGCTGTGCGCCAGCCAGTCACATGCAACTGAGCCGTTTTGGCTGGGGTGACCCGCTGTGGCACTGGTGCAGCATTGTGCGAGTAAACACTGCACGAGCTGCCAGGGAGCACTCGCCATTTTTTTACATGAACACCACCGAGGCTGTCAGGGTGCGCTTGCAAGCGCCCTTTGCCTTGCTGAGCAGCTTCATATACTTTGCAGTACTATACTTAGAAGTATATACTTCAGAAGTAGCTATTTCGTAGTGTAGAAGTATAGTACACTTTTTGTAGTAGAAGTATATTGGAGTATGTATCAGTGTAAGAATGTTGATGAAATCATTGGCTTGCTGGCGTGGGGGGGGCTCAGTTCTTCTCCGCTGGTGTCAGCCTGCGGTGTGGCCACGTCGTGGGGCGGGTGCTACAGCCACTCACTCACATGCCAGCGTTGCGGCAGCCGCAGCGGTGCCGCTGATGCAGGCCTGCAGTGCCATGGGCAATGCATTGGGAAAATGCCACGGCACACTGTGGTCAGGGTGTTGTTGGCACGCCGGCTGCTGGGCTTTTCGGGCTGGTGCAAAGGGCCATGCCGAGCGGTGGTGCAGTTTTCCTCCGGCTCCCTGGTTTTTATGCGGCAGTTTTTTTCAGTGTTTAATTTGACGTCTCTTTGGAGCCACCCCATCTAATAATGACCGCTTCTTGTGACTTATGTATGTAGGCCCTCTCGTATCAGTGTTTGTATCTGCTGCATTCGCAACTGTGTTTTTTTTTGCTCTTTGCTGCTCAAACTGGCTTGCCCAGCCAGTACTGTGTTACAACTGACATGAGAGTGCAGCATTGAACGACATTGCCAGGCTGCGCTGACCGTGTGCGCATGTTGCTGCTGCCAATCTGGCTGCGCGGTCATTCCTGCTGCCCATGGATGTGCACTGCACCTGTGACTCTCTCAAACGCCTGAGACACTGCTCCTGGCAAACACTTCCAGTACTTGAAGTACGAGTGCGGAGGACCCTTTCCTGTGCAGTAAACTGCGGCTGTGATCACACTGAAGTTCGTGCAGTCACTTGTTTACAAGCGTAAACGGCATTGGTGGTCGACACGTCAGGTGTCGTGACGTCTGGAAAAGCACGGCTGCCCCACTGCGCTTTTGCTTACAACGCCAGCGACCACCGTGACGCTGCCACCAACGTATCCCCCTTCCTGCTTGCCACCGGCCGCCAGCCACGGCTAGCCCTATACACCCTTGGGGCCGCAGTGACGCGCTCTAGCAATGCAACGTCAACAGTGCTCAGCGAAGCTCTTGAAGTCGCCGCACCATGAACGAAATTGTGAATCAGCTCATACTGTATCATCTGTTAAATATATACCCGTATATGTTAAAGTGTATGTATATCCATCTGCATAGGGTGACGGCCCCTACCGGCGGAGAGACCTAGAGTTTATCGCTCCTAGATGAGTTTTCATATACCGGTACTACTACTTACGATATATGCATAGGTCGTCAAGCCGCGCACAGCGTCATGTGCACCAAACATGCGCACGCTGCGTGAACGCAGTGCCGCACGTGAAAGTGAAACGGAACTGGCGCTCGCGAGCTTAGAACTGACCTATGCCTGCAAGACTTCAAAGAAGGCTAACTTGCGTGGTGGTACCGGCCGCCGCGCACCATGCCAGCGCGAACTGGGCAGGCTTTCTCAGATCAGCCTGTTCCAAGAGATCATGATGCCAAGACCTATGGCGTGCCACTGGCCCAAATGAAATCAGGCAAAAGGCTCGCTCAACGTAGCGTACTCGCGAAGGCGTCGAAGTGCAATCAAGTTCGATCATGATCAATGCACAAGCCACACATACATGTAGTCAAAAACCCGTGCTATGCAGGTGAACATGAGCCAATGCAAACCATGCCATGCGTGCACCCCACCGACCGCAACACGCCAGAGCACTTGATCGTGGATGGGCATTATGATGGCTCCGAGTGGGTACTTGCTGCCCCTGCTATCACCATGCAAGCCCCACAAGTATCACGCTAGAAGCTATGGACTCCGCCGGCGGCTGGACGCGCCACTGAAACAGCGCCTTCGCTGCCCACGCCCATACAAGCCGCAAGTTCTGCAGTGTACCTGGGTCAGATGTAACACCCTCTTGGGAACCCGCTAGCCACCGTGTTCACACGTGTGACATGGACGCCTGCCATAATGCCGTCTAACTAAAGTATTATTCGCCCAGCGTCGAAGGTCACGTGACGGTTTTCGGAACTGTTTGGTTTTTTGAAACTGTTGCCCTGACCACCCTCCGGATCCTGTGCTCTCAAGGTTTGGGCCAGTTGTGCTTACGGTACGTTAACGTGGGCAGGGCACATGCAGTCGCTGCTGCCAGTCGTCAGGCATCACTGCCGTAGTGGCAGCGCCCCCTGCGGGCCAGCTTCGTCACAAAACACACAGTGTCGATGCCGCTGCCGCCGCCGCTGCTGCCGCTGCCGCCACTGGTGGGCGCGCAGGCCCGGCTACTGTGCAGCTGCTCGCGTATGTGCATCCAGTTTTTTTTTCAGTTCGCAGACTGGCAACCCACGGCACAAGCAGCACCCGATAGCTCATGGGGAGAGGCTGGAACGATGAAACGGTTGAAGGAGCACGCTGCGCGGGCTCACGGGCTCCTCGTCAATAGTAGCAGCGGCGTCATCAACACGCACAGCAGGTGAGAGCAGTTCCGGTTGGTCATTGACAGTTCGATGCACGCGCCATGCGCCGCCTTGGTGCACTTATCCTGCCATGATGCGGCAGCGCACGCACCTGAGCACGCCCCCGCAGCCGCCCCCCCCCCCCTGTCTCAACCACAGTGGCCACCCTCCCCCACACCCCCACACCAGCTGCTAGGGCCCGGCCCTCCCCACCTACAAACACATGTTTTGTGCGCAGGCTGACGCGTATACCAAAAAGCCAGGGTAAGACCGCGACCACATTTGCACGCCAGGCCGCTGGGCTTGTAAGCCCGCTTACTGCTGAGGTACGCATTGCCAACTTGTCAATGAAGTGTCCAGTGCAGCTGTGCGGGGGACTCCTTGCGGCGCGCCAGCCGTTACGGAGGGCGACGTCCCGCTGCAGCACAGATGTCGATGCGCGCAGCTCACAGCGGCGAGCCTTTCCTCCCCCCCCCCCCCCCAGAAAAAAAAAAGCTTGGGCCTGCTACTTTAGGTCAGACTGATGAGTGGCAGCGCAGGGCTGAGTTGCGCGCTTGTGGCCTGCCACTTTGGGTCACGCCCATGCGTGGCAGTCCGCGGGTACATTTGCGCCTATACTATGTGGCCTACCCCTCTGGGTCAGGTTGCCGAGTATGCAGTACAGGGCTGAGTACGCGCCTGCATCCCATGGGCGGCGGCGCGTGGTTACATTGGCACCTAAACTTTGTGGCCTACCCCTCTAGGTCAGGCCATCGAGTGGCGCTACAGGTCTGAGTACACGCCTGCGGCCCATAAGTGGCGGTGCGTGGCTAACACGCGCTCAACTTTGTGGCTTGCCGCTCAGGCCGATGAGTGGCGGTACAGGGTTGAGTACGCACTTGTGGGGTCGGCGATCGGCTGCGCGTGCATGCCAACTTCCACAATGCAGCCGCCGGACAGCACGGCGACTCTGTCGGCGCGCGCCACAGCGCTGAGCGTGTGGGCCACGACCAGCGTGGTGCGCTTGCGGGTGGCCTGCGGCGTGCGCGCAGTGGGACGGGGGTGGTGCGCCGCAGCAAAAGACTTAGTGCCGCAGGTTGAGTGCGCGAGCACGCGGTGGGGTGGAGATGGGTTGCCGCGCATACCGTAGCTGACGGATTATAACGCCCCCCGGGTTGTCAGTGGCGGTGTTTCCTGTTGCTAGCATGGGGGGCGTTATGCAATGCACCCTTGTTATACAGAGTACCCAAATTTGTATACAATACTCCCCCGCCTTGTCGTCATTAAGGCGCCGTCAGCCTCGCGGGGGGCGGTATACAGGGTCATATGACGCTGCATAACGCACCCCCTCGTTCAACAAGACCTCTGCGTCATACTTCGTCATTTAAGGTAGACGTTTGATAAAGCACTGTGTGATGTACTTCACCCTATTAGTAAGCGGCGTTTGCGTAAAACATGTTTATGCACCATACGAGGTGCATACCGTTGCCGTTGGGCATAGAAGTGCGATGTTGTTTGTGTCATACTTCCGAAGTACATATAATGCGCTATACAAGCTGTCCCATCACTAAATAATGGCAACTCTGCACTTTGTGTGGTACGAAATACTTCAGACGAAACTGCTGTGTTTCTAAATGCAGAATAGCCTTCTTCGGTACAGCGGTACCTACTTCATAAGTAGGTTTTACCTGGATTTATCCCAGCCCAACCCTTCACCCCCTCTTCCTGCTGACCGGCGCTACTCTTCCAACATGTGTGGGACCACTATAGCGGAGTTTGATACAAGCACTCCATGACATGTGTACCTGAAGGCTGTCCAGCGCGGACTGCACCGAGGCGGCGCTGCCCGCGTCCAGCGCGCTCGTCGCCTCGTCCAAGAACAGAATGTGGGGGTCCTTCACAATTGCGCGCGCGATTGCGATGCGCTGCTTCTGCCCGCCGCTGAGCAGCGCCACGCCGCGCCCGCCCACAGGCGTGTCGAGCCCCTGCGCGGTGGTGCCATGTGGGATTGCAGAAAATACTTTCAGAAGTGTTTACAAGTATTGGAGGTGGGCAGTGAAGTATAATGCATATTTACGCCAAAGGTGCTGCTTTTCAGCGACAAAGGGAGAATTTATTGTGTGCGCATGTGCATGCTGTATGGGTGTTTGGTGCTCTTGCGTGATTTGCACAGTATTAGCGTGAACAGTGAAGCGATTTTTCAGGGCAAAAGTGGGGCAAACAACGAGTTTTTCAACCTCAAATGCAGTGTTGCAACTCCAAACGGAACTTTGCAACCCTAAACATGCGCCACGTACCCTCAGTGGCAGAATAGTTTGGGCAGTGCAAGTTGCCATAGGCATGCATGTGCTCTAGCTGAGCAGCACCCTAGGAGAGCACGTCGAGCGGATACGCATTCTGGAACATCTATTTCGGCTGCATGCTGCGGCTTCTGTGTACCGTGTGGGCTACGCCGTACTGTAGGCTCTGAGGCAGCCTGCCAGTGCTATCAACACGGGTGTTTGTGGGCACATCAGGTGGTCTGGCTACGTAAAGCACTACCAGTGCTGCCGACAAGGTGTTTGCTTCCGCCTACCTGGGGGAGCTCCCGGATGAAGGCCAGGGCGCTTGCGGAGCTTGCAGCGGCCACCACGTCGTCCTCCGTCGCCTGCGAGCACGGTTGCGAAACTCTGCATCGTCATTTTTTGCACTTCAGGTCTTGTCATAACCCTCATTCCAGGTATTGTGCAGACCAATGCAAGAGCGCCAATATGGCCCATGCACGCCACACATGCACATACAAGTAGCCACCCTTTTTCTCTGTTGAAAAACTGCATGTTATACGGCATACATATGCCGTCTACTACGTACACAGCGTATATCTGATTCATCTCCCGGCACACAATATACTACGTGTGTGCTTTTGTAGCATGTGCACCACCAGAGTGTTGGCCAGACAACTTTCAGGCATCTACACACCACTGCTTCCATTCTTTGTTGGAAGTGCGTACACGGCGTGCATATGAGGTACTTCTCAAGTACTACTACCAGGTAGTATATACGTGTACTGTAACAGTGTATAACACCTTCATATACTACGTAGTACAAACTCTGAAGTGCGATTTTTTGCAGCCCTACCTGCGGGTTGCCGCGCAGGATGTTGTCGCGGACGCTGCCGGAGAATAGGAGGGGCTCCTGCCCCACATAGCCCACCTGAGAGCGCAGCCAGTGCAGAGGTTGCCCACTGCCGCAGCGGTGGAAGGCAGGGTGGGGAAGAGAGCCGCAGCAGTGGGGATGCAGCTTTGTGCTGTCATGATGACCGTGCTGCTGATTTACGACTTCACACTTTTGAGGAAGTATATGTGCTATGCATGCCGTGGCATCATGTACTTCTAAAGTCGGTGAAAAAGTTGGTCATCCGGGCAAAATCGTACGCAGCAAGGGGTCGCCAATAATACGTATTGTCTGAGACATCCGAGGCGGGTGCAATCGCCACAAGCGCTTTTAAAAATGGATCGTTTTTTAAAGGGCTGGTGCTGCATACCGCTGCCATGGTAAAATGCTACGGAATGTACGGGTAAGGGGCTGAAGTTGATATCTGTGCTACAGCAAGCACTCAGTCCAGAGGTCCTCCGGGGGGAGTTGTGCCACGTCTCTTCTATATTAGTGCCGCATGTGCATCGGCAGTGTACAACACACTGGAAGGTAGTAAAAGGCACACCATCACCACCATGTGTGGCAGAATGCAGAGACCATCGGTACTGCTCGTAGCACACTTCTCACTGCATGAGAGGGCGGCAGCGTACTACTAGTAGTAAGAAGTCTTCTAGACGCACTTTGCAGCTACTGCGCCACAGCACAGAAGCGACTGCCACATGCGCAGGCAGGTCCCCTGGGACATGTGGCTGCAATCCATAAAGAGTAGGCTAAGCGCTCTGGCGCCATGTCAGGCTTACGTTAGAGTGTGCTGTGCTGAGCATTGCCAGCTTGTTCGCGAGCAAGGCATGTGTGATCATGCCTTCTTCGGTCATACGCACACCATGTGCAAAAGGTCTTTCCGCGCCTTACGCGAAGTTTGATCAAAGTACAGGCTCCACCATCGCGGCCATCGAGCAGTATGGTGCCCTCATTCGCGTCGTAGAACCTCAGAAAGAGGAACATGCAGGTGGATTTGCCCGCCCCAGAGGCACCAACCTGCGACGCACAGGCAGAGACACACATGTGGCGTCCGTCAATGCCAGCGGAACGGCTGCAATCATTATGGCGTGCCACAAACTCTTTAGTGCAAGCAGCCGGGCTTGACGGGCATGCGGGTGCCTTGCGTGGATGCACGGGCGCGCCGAGGTGCCCCCATGGCGGCAACCGCACGCCGTGTACACCCGCTGGGGTGGCACCCCGTGCGTACGCATGTGATGATTGCACTCGCTTGAACGCTGTTCGGGAGCTTTACCCAATGTCGGCAGCCAAGTGGCACAGTGCCCAAGCACAACAGCTTGAGGGGAAATGCCGAAATAAGCGAGCCCAATCACCACACCCACCAGCGCAGTGGTCTGTCCAGCAGGCAGATCCAAACTGAAGCCGCCCCCCCCCCCCTCCCGCGCGCCCAGCACCACGGCATCCGCTGTCGACGGGTACGCAAAGTGCAGGCCGCTGAAGCTGACGGTGCCGCAGCAGCCACGGCGTCTTCAGCTGTGGCGTCGGGGTGCGAGGGCGGTGGCGGCGCCGGCCGAGCGCCTTCCTGGGAGAAAGGGTGTAGGGGGAAGGGGCCTTTCTCTAGGTCCAGCACGCGCCGCGCGGCGAGTGCGCCATCGGAGAGGGACTGTGCACGCGCGGGCTGCGCAGCCAATTGCCCCATCGCCAGGAAGAATGTGTACTGCCACATGGGTGCAGTAGTTGAGGGATGGGTTCGTCGCGCGGCACCGCATCAGTGTGTCAAGCGTGCCCGTGCATTGGATGTGTTGCCAGGCCGCATGAGCACGCCACAAGGCGCGGAACAGCGGTGGCAGCGGCGGCGGTGCAGGAGGGCAGGAGCGGTGGCGGTGAGTGGCACGTGGGGGCGCCCAAGGACACTGGTCGAGCAGTGGTTTTTGCACCTAGTTGTGGGGTTTGAACAGCAATGTAGGGCATGGCTGTGCAGACAATGGTATGGAACACATGCCATGGTGTGGCGCAGGCACATGAGTTTCGAATGGAACCCTTGCCAAGGCACGAGGTGCAGCACAAAGTACACAAGTGCACTTGAGCCTCCTTGGTGGTTGCATTTTGCTGAGGAGGTAGACTGCTGCAGTGTTGTACCATAGCAGCTGCTCTGTGACAGGCGCAACTGTGGGGATATTTTGTTTCTGACCATGCGATCACTTTTAGCAGTACAATAAATTGTGGGCTCTGGCCTGACATTTTGCAACTTTACCCCAGCCTCGGCGCTACTGACAGCTGGGGTAAGTGATTAAATGGCTTCCACAGCTGTGCTTGGCAAGTCCAGCTGCTACATACCACTGTAGTACCTTAAAGTATGCACCTATACTGCAGCAGAAGTGTTTGTTTAGAGCGCACAGTGTTGCAACAGCTGACTATTCAACACAGGCTCGCACACAAAATACCTGCCTGCACATGCGATGTACTTCTGAAGTATTAGTTGTGGCTGGTAAATGGCAGTAGACGGTTGGGTACTACCACCATCCACTGCTTAAGTAGTTACCTGGGTAAACTACTTTCAGTTGGACCAATGAATAAGGGGTACATTGCTTGAGAAGCAACTTAACGTCAAGTAACTTGAAAACCTGGCTCTAGTTTAAAATGTCTGTACTACGTGAAAATAATATTTGAAAAAATTGTAGGGCACCAAATCCGTTATCATAACCTACTGAGCACTCTGTCCTGGCAGCTCCTTTTAGACAGCACGGTACTTGTAGTTGCCAATGTCGCGCCCAGCACTTGCGACTGCTAGGATGGCCCCCAGGGGCTCCACGCGGCCCTCAAAGACCAGGTTCGCCGCCACCCAGAACATCAATGACGTGCCGAGTGCATTCATCGCCTGCGACACACAAGGCACAATGCAAGTGAGATGGTGACAGTCTGGCCAGCAATGCAAGGGTGCTTGAAGCATGGCCACACCGCAAAACTTGGACAGTTTTAAAAGCGGCGGTCGTTGTGTCGGTGTACTACTAAGACCAACACCGTGTCTTCCGAAGCTGTCGCCCGGGCAGAAGCTTTGAGTGCACTAGTGGCATGAAAAAGCAAGTCGGCTAGTAAGACTGAGTGATACTACGTAGTACGTTGGGAACCACGCCAACAATATTTTTCTGGCGGCAATTTTGGAGGGGTGGGGGCATTGGCAGGTTACTTTGAACAGCCACTCCAACAACTTGTTACCAGGCAAGTGATGTACCCTGGCATGTACTGTTGCATGCACATGTGCAGGTCAGGTGTCTACAAGCTCCTGACCGGCTCAGCACTGTAATACCACTAGTTGTAGTTGAGGACCTGCTTTGAGAGCCAGAAATAGAGCGGCCGTCCCAGTATACCTGCGCGTTTGCGTACGGCACGCTCGACACAACCACCCTGCGCAGCCGCCGCCCTGCGCTTGCCTCGACCGCCTCTGCATAGCGCGCGCTGACGTGCGCCTGCAGAGAGTAGGTCTGAACCGTCGAGATGGTGAGGACGGCATGATGATCGCCCAGTATGTGGGCGGCCCGCACGCGCATGGCGGCGCAGGCTGAGTTTTCGCGTGCCATGTCGTGTCGCAGGAGGAGGTGCAGGACTGCGGGCGGCAAGGCTGCGCGGAGAGAGTGGCAGGGTGCGTGCATGGCATTGCAGCGCCGCATGCGGCGAGCCGAGGGCGAGGGAGGAGGACGAGGTGCAATATTAGTAATACCTACGACTTCCACATATAGAAAAATGTGCCAGTGATATTTACTTCTGAAGTGTGTACATCTACACAATCTATGGTATGGTATAGGAACCCCTGGGAAATTCGATGTTGCAGAAGCTTGTGCCGGCGCGCAGAGGCCGGGCCCCCGTGCCTCCGGAGCAATGTCACACGGTACGGTACCGGTACCACACAAACCGCAACTTGCATCCCCATGTTCAAGATGCAGCTTGCACGCGTGCGGCGTACAGGCACCGTTTCAAAAGGCTGCAAGGACAGTGGCACCTCCATTTGCAGTAGGTTTGCAATCCTGGGTGAGGCATTGGTGTGCCTGGGGGAGTCCACAGTGACTGTGGAGGTGTGCACTCCCACACTGCCCATGGTGGTGTGATGCTGTTGCCGAAATGCATTTTAGGGGCTACACTGTAACGCAATCTTTTGCAACGCATTGGGTGCACGTTTACCAAATGTGTTCACGAATGGTTGCAGGAATACACACAGCAATACTCGACAGGTGCATATTTATGGATTTGGCGTGTATTTTGAATGCATGCAACGTGGCAGTGCCTTCCCAAATGATGTAACGTTGGGTCCCAGCGCATTTCCGCCTCTTCCTGGACGGCCTGGCAGTGAAAGAACGCTGTTACAGTAAAGCAACGAGCTACACCGTTTTCAGAATTATCTAGGCCATGGTGGCTGCCTAGGCAAGTACTCTTATTAAACTCCGCTTGGGGCGCGGAAAGCCCTGTGCACATGGGGTGCGGTTTACGAAGTCGAATAGTA
>JAULBY010039333.1:0-13808 GCA_032358315.1 Ophiocytium majus | reverse complement strand
GACAGCCCCCACACCTACACGCGCCGGTCAGTGTCCTTGAGGGCTAGGGATGATTCAGAGTCCAACTACCAACAGGGATCACTGTTGTGGCCTGAGATTTTGCTCACATGTTCCCTAGCGCGGGCTAGAAACCAAGCAATTACAGGGCTGAAAAGCGCTTTACAACACAGGCACCAAGCGTCACACACTGCACTCAGCGGCTGCGTAAAAACGCCCCGCATTGCGGGGGACTTCAAACACCATTTCTAGGTCAACTAATTTTTGGTGTACATGAAAGATTGGAACAGACACGCGCCTCGCGCGCGCACGCGCACGCAGCAGCAGAGCCCGCGCGTAAGCTCTCTTGCTGCTCAGCAGACCCAGGGTGCTCAGCAGCAGCTCTGTCAAGGGGAGAAGGGGTGACGCACCTCTCGCAGGCAGTTACATCCAGGCGGGCAGCTGCGGCCCAGGGGTCTTGTCTGGCAAAGCGGCACGCGCCCATCCGTTGAGGCGCAGCCTGGGTTCGTGTCAGCGTAGCCGCCGCCGGCCTGCCACTCCTCCAGAGCACCCTTCTGCAGGGGCGGGGGCACCTTGCCGTTGGCGATTCTGCTCAGCGGAAGAGGTGACAGCGGCAGCGGTGAGCCGCAATGCTATTGGTGGACCGCGTGAAATCGGTGCAAAATATACGGCGTGCACAAATGCAAACACGGGGTAAAACGCATTCGGATTGAACGCATGTGTAACAAGTACGGCAAATGTGCTGTATATCTCGTTCTTAAGCGTAAAAGTTTACAAAAAAAATACGCCGCATTTTGCACAACGTATTTATTAAATACGGTTATATGCTGTGACCCATCACTAGTGACATAGCATGCAATGGGTACCAGCGGCGCTCACCTGACGCGCATCTGTTCTGCCGTCATGAGCTCCTTAAGCACCAGCATCTGCTCATAAGCGCTGAGCACAACATGCACACTATAATATGCTATACCACATGAAATGGTGTCAGCATCGGCTCCTGCTCATAATCGCTGAGCACAGCGTGCCCACTATAACAAACCACATAAAACGAGTACCAGCGGCGCTCACCAGACGCGCATCTGCTCCGCCGCCATGTCTCCTTGAGTGTCGGCTCCTGCTCATAATCACTGCGCATGATGTGCCCATTATAACAAATTAATACTGCTAGTATATACATGCATTGATATATGTACCCTTCTGGTAAAGTGAAGTACCACATTAAATGGCGTAAAAGGCGCTCACCTGACGCGCATCTGCGCCGCCGCCGTGAGCTCCTTGAGCATCTGCTCCTGCTCGTAATCGCTGAGCACAATATGCACGCTATAATATACTTCGAAGTACCACATGAAACGGTGTCAAAAGCGCTCACCTGACACACATCTGCTCCGCCGCCATGAGCTCCTTGAGCATCTGCTCCTGCTCATAGTCGCTGCGCACGACATCGCTGATGGCACGCCTAGACCCCCCCGCCCCCCCGCCCCCCGCCGCCGCAGCCGCCGCCCTCTCCGTCTCCTGCTCCGCCTCCAGCTGGGCCACACGCTCCTCCCAGTCCTGCTCAGCAGATGGTGGCAGGCAGTGAATTAGGCATGCATGCGTTTTTTTGTGTGAAAACATTAGAGGGAGTCTACCCCGAATTGCATATATATTAGGGTCATGGACGTGGCCCTGGTGGGTGGGTTCGTCCCAGTTTTGCTCAGCAGATGGTGGCAGCCACCAGTATGTATGCATTTATAGATGCACGTGTGGTGTAAAGTCGTTAGAAGGATAATATCCCTAAGCATGTAAACATGTATGAACCTTAAAAATTGCTTAGCCCAGGTACTGCAGTTACTGCTACCCCAAAACAAACGAAGGGATGCATGCGGCTCCGGTGCGCGGCGCGCGCGCACCTTCAGACACCTTGAACCCTCTAATGCCAGACAGAAAACTTTCCACCCACACGGTGGCGGCAGCTACTTTATATAGTGCACTTTGTAAGGGATTACGTGGTTTGCCCACCAAAGTATAGGTCATTTGGTAAGGGACCCATGTAGCGCGCACGCACCTTGAGGCGGCTCAGGTACTGCTCGCCCTGCAACTCCCGCTGCATACATGGCAAGAGACTCGAGCGCAGCCAGCAACACAACTATAGAGCACTCAGGACCAAGCTTCACGTAGGCCGCTACAAGACCATACAGGTTGTTAGGTAAAGAGGACCCCTATTGCACGCGCGCACCTTGAGGCGGCCCAGGTACACCGCGCCCAGCGACTCCCGCTGCGCGCGCAAAGTATACACATAGCTACTACTGTAGAAGAATACTTTGAAGTAAAAGGGTTTGTAAGGGATTCACGTGGCGCGCGCGCACCTTGAGGCGGTCCAGGTACTCCGGGCCCAGCGACTCCCACTGCGCACGCAAAGTATACACATAGCTACTACTGCATAAACATACTTCAATACAAGGATTTGTAAGGGATTCATGTGGCGCGCGCGCACCTTGAGGCGGCCCAGGTACTCCGCGCCCAGCGACTCCCACTGCGAGCGCAGCGCCGCCTTGCGAGCCCGCACCGCCTTAAGCAGCAGCGGCCGCGGCCGTGCGCTGACGCCCGTGCCAGCTAGCCGTGTCAGCCGCGCCGCGCACACCGCACCGCGCGCCGCCGCCAGAGAGCCGGCGCCGCCCGCCCCCCTCTCGGCCAGCTGTGCGGGGGGGGACAAGGGGGGGCAGTTACATGAGTACCGTAGATACCAGTGTACTCTTATGCAAGCTCAATCTAGGAGCGATAAACCCTAGGTCTCCTCACCGGTGGGGGCCGTCACCCTTGGCGAAACCGTGCAAAGCCCTGGGTGAACAAAGCAAAGATAGCGCCTAAAAAGAAGCAGCAATCTCGCACCTACCGAAGCGCGGATTCCATCATAGCGTGTGATGCGTTGGAGGGGGGTGCAGCGCAGGTGGTTCTTATGAAACTCCGCTTAGGGCGGGAACGCCTCTTGCACACGGTGCGTGTGACCAAAAAAGGATCAGACAGGTAGCAAAAAAGCTGGCAATGCTCAGCACTGCGTACTCTAAGGGAAGCCTGGCATGTTGCCAGAGCACTACTCTAACGGATTACAGATATGTACATACCGGTATGTGCACAATGTCTGGCAGCGCAGTATGTTGTTTATGTGGGGGGGAAAAAAAAGGCCCTGACAAAAAAGGAGCTCCTCGAAACAAGTTTGAATCAGAAGTGGCGCTAGCCGGCGCCTGTGCCACTTAACGCCTCCGAGTACCAGCAGACAATATGCAACTCCAAGTTGAAGTTCAAATTATGTGGGCAGTCGGCAGCTTGACCTTACAAGAAGCCTGTTGCCACTTGTACCATCCTTCCCAACCACGCACTCGGAGCTTCTCGCGTCGTTTCCACCACATAAAACCTCTTATTTTGAATAGCTCTGTTCCTGCTGTTCCTGCTGCTGCTGCCACTGCTGCTGCCGCTGCCGCCGCCGCTGCTGCCACTGCTGCTGCTGCTGCCGCCGCTGCTGCTGCCGCCGCCGCCGCTCCTGCTGCTGCTGCCGCTGCTGCTACTGCTGCTGCCGCTGCTGCCACTGCCGCTGCGGCTTCCTCCACCGCTGCTGCCGCTACTGCTGCTGCTGCTGCAGCCCCCACCGCCGGTGCCGCAGCTTGTCCTCACAGCTGTTTGCATAGCGGCACCTGTACGGGACGCCACTGCGGCGCGGTAGTAAACTTACCTACACTTCAACTTGTACTTCAACTTCAACTTGTACTTCAAGACACCATGAGCTGCGACGTGGGTGACTGGAATCACCGAGCCGAAGAGGAGTCGGAGTCTGAGTCTGAGTATGAGTACAGTGACCATGACGATGCTGACAGCGCTGATCTGCAGCAGGAGCAGGACGACACCCCGGAGACAGAGCGCCCCCCCACCACAAGTTCATCTTCTACTTCAACTGTTGCTCCTGCGGCTGCTACGGCAATCGACCATTATGAAAAGTGAGTGCAAACGGGACTCATACTTTCCTACTACTGTAGTACTTCGAAGTAAGGTATATACTACTGTAGTACTTCGCAGTAGGAGGATGATGTATACCACAGACACGGTACAGTAGCAGCAAGTTCACGCCCGGTGGCATGGAAAAATGCCACTCTGAGCATGCACAGCGGCTGCCATGAGGTGTCCATCTAAGACACAATTTGTCATCTGGAGCGAGGAGCACAACCTCCTTTCTTTATGTGTTTTACTGAAGTATGCGTGATCGACAATGTTGTCATACTTCAAGCAGTACAAGAGAACCCGTACAAAATATTGCTGGTACGGGGGCCCGGGGGATCATGCCACAGAGTAATGCCACTCACAGCATGCGCGGCGACTGACACTCTGCATGAGGTGTCCACCCAAGAAGAAATGTGTGGCTTGTTGTGTTTATGTGTCATGTGCAGGGGCTCTGGATCTCCGACCGCTACGTCTGTGCACATCACACACATACATATACTATAGTACACATGGTATGCGTAGTACTATCAGTAGTATGGTACTTTGAAGTACTACAGTAGTACTGCAGTACGTACATGGTGCGTGCCGCTATGCGTGATGTACTTGTGTGCACTTTTTGTCATGCGTCACGGTACACGACACACACGTCGAAGTATGATAATACTATTAGTCGTGAAAGTGTTTCACATTTTGTTATAAGTACCCCACGTGTGCAGGGTGGAGCATGGCCCCTGGACCTCTGACTCCAGCATCCCTTGGAGGATCGATAAGGTGCTGCACACCATGTGCATACATACATATCATAGCCATGATTATACATGTACACATATTGTAAACAACACATTCACATAATGCTACGTACTACTTCAGTAGCATATGTAACCTCACTAGGAGTGATGTACATGTAACTTTTGCACTTGTTCCATGTGCGCAGAGGAGCACGGCCCCTGGACCTCGGACCCCAGCATCTCATGGAAGGTGGACGAAGTGCTGCAGAGCAATGGCTTACGTACACCAAGAAGTACTTCATGAAGCATGTACACATGTTCATGTACACATGTACACATCGTACACACGCTGCATGAGGTACGCGTCAAATGCAACTAGTGTAAACATAATACTCGAAGTATGCACAATGTACATGATACGTGTGTGGTGCCTGCTTACATGCCGTGTTACACACAGCGAGGAGCACAGCCCCTGGACGTCCGACCCCAGCACACATGCTGGAAGGTTGACAAAGTGCTGCAGAGCAATGGCATTTTGAATAGCAGTAGGTACATAGACTATGTAACATAGTAGGCATAGCACTTCGTACTTGAAGTAGTATACATGATGCAGGTGTTTTTGTTATAACATACTTCTGTATTAACATGTACGATAAATACATTGCCTCATTTATTTATGATGTACGTGTGTTTTTTAAAAATGTGCGACGTGTGCAGCGAGGAGCACGGCCCCTGGACGTCCGACCCCAGCATACCATGGAAGGTGGACCAAGTGCTGCACAGCAACGGTATACAGCTGCACAACCTCAACAGCGGTCACCCCGAGTTTGCCATGGTGACGGAAAAATTGCTGGCAGCTTGGGACCCCCGGGAGATAGGGGGCCCGGGGCTGACTGTGGAGCGTGGCAGCCTGCGTGTGGAGCGGGTGTACAGGATCAAGGTCCCTGAGAGCATGCGCAGGCGAGTGCTAAGGCTGCCACAGCCAGTTGGGATGTGTATGTATGACGCAGTGTACACATGTCATGAAGCGTATAGACTTATGCAGGTGTATGTATGTACTGAAGTATACCTGTACAAGTTGAACTGAAACTTCAACCCTCAAGTTGTGTGCGCTGTGTACGGGAGCGTCTGTACAGGATCAAGGTCCCTGAGGGCATGCGCAGGCAAGTGGTGTTCATCCTCCGCACTTGCGTACTTCCGGCTGTAACACACACACATGTACATTCCGTATACTTCGTACTTCTGTAAAGTACGCTGTATCTTTCTCCAAGTGTACTGCACTGTACTGTAGTGTATACATGGACGTGAAGTGTATACTGTACTTCTGAAGTGCTTGTAATTGTATGGATTTGCGCGTGTGCATGTGCTCATGCCAGATGTAAAGCAGTGCAAAGGCTATGCTGTGCCCGTATAGACACTCGAACATACATGTGCAGCCACATGATCTACTTTGCTCTCACAGGCGCAAGCAATCAGCAGCACCCCCCAAGCGGTAGAAGAGTAGCAAGCTTCCCCTGGTGTGTTGCAATCGCGCAAGCCGTGTCTGGGGTGGCACAGAGCACCAGACCTGGGGCCCCCCACTTCAACTCGCCAAGTAGATTATTACATTACCAAGTATTAATTCAGGCCATGCCCTCCACAACACAACGTTAACCCAAGTTGAAAGCACCTTTTGACCTGGGGTTTAACCCTGATACCCCTGCAGAACATGAGGCTGGCAGCTGAACCCACAGCACCAGACCAAATTGGTCATCAGCGGCTAGCGGGAGGGTGGGGAGTTTGCCCTACCCAGTGCGCGACACGCAGGCCGCTACAGCCGCTGCCTGCCCCACCAGCACCAGCAAGGAACTTCAATTGGCAGAATGGTGCTCCGTCCTCCCGGGCGCGGGTCAACCTGCCCCCGACCTGGACGCCTACCGGCACATGCCACTGCTGTGCCCACCGGCCGCCGCAGGGCAGGCCGTGGAGCCGCCCCCCCCATAGATGTCGTAGTACAGCTGGTGCACACATGCCCTCATGTCTCTATGACTAACATACATACTTCAATTATCATTTCATGTGCACCAACTTCAAGTGTGCATTCAGTCTCAACTGTGGTGGCCACGCTGGATGGCCCGCGCAAAGACTGCTACTACAAAGGCAGAAGACCCTTCTCATACCTGTGTGCCTGCTGGATTCGAAGTGGTTCTGACTCTGAATTTTTCCTTGGGCTACAGGTGGTGCAAGTGCGGGCAGACAGGGAAAGCCTGCCTGCATGTACCTCCGTGTCGTGCTGCTTGCAGTGCGCACCTGTCTTATAAGGCCAGCAGGGATGGGCTAATGTGTTGTAAACTTGGGCCCAAGGTGGTTTAACTGCCAGGAGAATGATCCACAGGGCTAAAATTGTTTTGACACCAGGCTAAAGGTGGTTGCACCTTGGGCTAAAACCGAACATCGCTCTTGCACCGTGTGCTGTGCCGCTTGCAGTGCCTACTGTACCTGTCTTTTGAGGCGAGTGGGGATGGTACCGCCAGGCGCATGTTCCATGGCGTAAATGTGGTTTAACCTTGCGCTAAAGGTGGTTTAACTGCCAGGAGGATGATCACAGGCTGAATGTGACCTAAACTTGGGCTAATGGTGGGCTAAAACAGAACATCTCTCTTGCACTCTGTGCTGTGCCCCTTGCAGTGCCTACCTGTCTTTTGAGGCAAGTAGGGATGGCACCGCCAGGCACTTGTTCCACGGCTGAACATGGTTTAACCTTGGGCAAAAGGTGGTTTAACTGCCAGGAGCATGTTTCACAGGCTAAATGTCACTTAAACTTGGGCTAATGGTGGGCTGAAACAGAACATCTCTCTTGCACTCTGCGCTGTGCTCCTTGCAGTGCCTACCTGTCTTTTGAGGCAAGTAGGGATGGCACAGCCAGGCGCATGTTCCATGGAACCACCTCCAAGTGCGCATTTTATGCTGACAGGGATGGACGCCCCTGGTGAGTGAGACTCTAACACACACATGTACAAATAACAACTTGGTATATACTGTAGAAACAGACTTAATTATAGATGTGGAAGGAAACACATGTGGGTTCTTCTCTGTTGATTAGTACTGCAAGAATCTACAAGAAGTATCATCACGGTTCAGGGTACATGTGTGTACATGTAATGACATTCATCAAATTCATTCACCGACATGCTTCAAATTCGTCTTTTGCCGACAAAGATGGGCGGCTCTGGTTAGAGACAGACACTGATCCACATGTATTTCAAATATATACATGGGGTTTTTCGTTATATCTTTCATTATGTCACTGACACAAATTGCAGACTACCCTTCCGCTGCTGAGCGCACATTGCAGTTTCATGTCAGCTTATGTTTTTCAAAAGCCCAATAGGTTTTCCCATTGTGTATCTGCATCTACATCACCTTTACTCAGCCTATCTTTCATGGCAACTGAAGCCTTGATTTGGTGGCAAATCGCGGCGAGCGGGCGTTGGTGGCCTTTTCAATGTTACAATTGTCATGCTTTGGTGCCTGTCCACATCCTTCGTCTGCCTGACAGCAAATCGAGCACTTCTGCCCACCGCTGAGCAAGCACGGGCAGCACACACCAAGCACACACGATGCAGCGCCTTATCTCCAACCAGCGCCCCAGCAACATGCCATCGCATCCCCAGTATACTGACCCAGCGTTCGCGCGCGTGCAGTACCGCCACTGCTGTTCCACAGCAAGTGACGGGTGCTGCAGGTGCGGTGTGTCCCGTGCGCAAAAACTGCTCAGCATTCGGCGTGATGTCCCGTATCTCGAGCAGTTCAGGCTCGAGTGGGTCCTACTTCAGAAGTATTATGTTATAACAATATATAAAATAAATACTTGAAGCACTTGTAGCATGAATTGCAATGTACTTAAAGTGCTTGAAGTACTGGGTTGACGTGCCTGTATTCCTGTATCCCGAGCATCTTCGGCTCCAGTGTACTATACATTTGTGTACATCATGTGGTGCGTGCCAGCTGCATGGACCCCGCACTGTATCACGTTTGCCATCGGCCCCAGGGGCGATGGCAGATCGAGTGCTCCAGTAGCTAACTTGGGGTGCAGGGCACCCCAGCCAGCCTGCTTCGGGGGGGCGACCCGCATACCACGTGCGGTATATACTTCAGAAGTACTTCAGAAAATGTGCACCCACATAATCAACGTTGCCCGCTGCTGTTGTGAGTGTTTGCCTGGAAACGCAGTGGCGAGCACAGCTGACCGTATGCTCCACCCTCCGCGGCGGCGTTGACATCAAGTATGCAGGCACCCGCTATATACTCCAGAGGTATATCATACTATGTTCATGTATATACTTCTGAAGTACAAGTATAATGCCAAGTATGCTACCGGTACGTGAATTACGCACACACCACGTGACATATTGATGATAAATATTACCCGCTGCTGCTCCTCTGTGTACTGCCCAAGAATGCAGCGAGCAGACCGGCTGCACCGTCTGCTCCATCCTCCGCGGCGGCTTCGACATGAAGTACACAGCCACCCGCTTACACACTGCTAGTAGTACTAAAAGTATGTACATACTTCAACATACTTCAAAGTACTTCAGAAGTATATACAGTACTTTTAAGTATATGGCTTGAATCACAAACACATGGTATAATAAATAAATATTGCCCGCTGCTGTTCTTTTTCTCTGCCTGTGAAAAACCGCAGCGGCGCGCCTGGCTGCACCCTCTGTTCCATTCTCCGCGGCGGCTTCGACATGAAGTACGCAGCCTCCCGCTGCGCCCGCCCCCTCTACGGCCGCGGCATGTATTTCTCAGATTTCTCAACCAAGGCCGCCGTCTACGCCCACCGCCGCAACTACACCGGCAACGCTGCCAGCGACAGCCCAGCCTGGCCGAGTCAGCGGAGCCACAGCGCCTTGTTTGTGTGTGACGTGGTGGCTGGGAAAGTGCACGAGGTGGCGGCCGGGCGGGGTTTCCTAGGCGGTAGGGGGGGGCTGTCCGTGCTTCCAGAGGGCTGCGACAGCGTCGGCGTGCCGCCGATCTGCCGTGCACCGGTGAGTGGTGTGATGTTGAAGTTGAACTTCAATTGCTGAAGTTGTAATGTTAAAGTTAAGCTGTTGAAGTTGTGGCTGGGAGGGTGCCCGACGTGGCCGGGCGGGGTTTTCTAGGCAGCGGGGGTGGGGGCGGGTGCTGCTTCCGGAGGGATGTGACAGCGTTTGCATGCCGCTGTGCGGCGGGCAGGCGTCGGTGAGTTGCAATGACTGATGAGTCTAGGGTTGCGCGAAAACGTTTACCTTGAAATGTGAGCAAGCCATATACGACATACCGGTATATATGTATATGACGTGTACGGAGCATATATATATAGCGCAATCTACTTCGAAGTATATGGCTAATGGATTTTTTTACATAGTGACAGTAACAGCCTGAGCTGTGGCGCAGGCGTGTGTGGGTAATGTCTGGTGCTCTTGCATGGTGGCTGGCCCAGTATGAAAAGTTAATGAAATGCACATATTTTGACCAGAATGTTGTTCATATGCATGTACGTATGTACAAGTCTTCCCGCAACCGTACTGACGCCACCCTGTGCAAGCCTGCCATGAGCACATTTTGTTCAGATGAAAACCAAAAACCTCAACCCTAACCCAACACTGCACTACGGGCTTGCTCCCATGGTGCATACTGACACACAGCTGTACCATCATGATGCCACAAAATTGCATGTGTCTTGTCTTGTTGCCTGCTCATTCCCAGGCGGCAACTGTGTCAGAGGGACACTGTCCAGTACATCCAATGACACAGTGTGTTGGCACAGCATGCCCCCGCTGCACTGCGTGCTTGCTCCCATGGCTCATGCTGAGACAGCACTGCTGACCGCTCCCATGCCGCGGAATGCACGTGCGCTGCCTTGCTTGCTTTGCATTGCCACTGGCAGGTGGCAACCTCGACAGAGGGACACTAGCCAGATACTTCGAAGTACCGGTACTTCGTAGTACTTCGAAGTACGCTGTGTATACGCTCTGTGTGTGGCGTGTGTGGCTTGCTCACATACGTTCTCACGTGCCCCTGCCTGCCCTTAACTTTATGTGCAGCCCTAGACCAATCTTATGCCGCGGAATGCGTGTGTCTTGTTGTCTTGTTGCCTGCGCATTCCCAGGTGTCAACCGCAACAGAGGGGCAGGAGGAGGCAGAGCTTGGCTACTGTGAGCTGGTGGTGCACCACAACGCGGCGGTGCTTCCACGGTACCTGGTCGCCTTTTCCGTCCCGGCCACAGGGTACTAAGGCGCATGACAGCCTGAGGCCCCCATTTTGAGCACATTTTGCCCAATACACAGGGCAGCACACACACACACATACGAAGCATGTGTGGCCACACGTGCGTACTGGCGCCCTCTGACCCAGCCTGTAGGCAGCCGCGCGCATACGCGGCAGGCACTTTCATGCCAGCACACACACACACATACACACCACCGTGGCCGGGATGCCGTAACTGCAGCCGGCTACCAGGTGGAGAGGCGTGTGGGGCGTCCGAGTGGGCAGGCCGGCCTGCGGTAGGATGTACCGCTGTCTTGAGTCCTGCCTTATACTTCAAGAACTTGAGGTACTTGTGCATTTCCAGAACTTGTACTTCAACAAGTTCTTGTGGCCACAGTGTGTACCGGCGCCTCCTGGCCCAGCCTAGGCAGGCGCACGCGTGTGCAGCAGCACTTCCGCTGCCGCCCGCGCACTAGGTTGTTTTTTGGGGGCGAGCATGTCACCAAGCACGCGGGCAGCCGCCACTGACAGAGCAAGACGGTGCGGTGGCGGCCGCGCTGTGCTGCAGGCAACTTCAAGTGCTACTTCAACAACTTGAAGTAGTAGCCACGGCTGAGCACTTGGGCAGCAGCACTTGCGGCTGCCGGCCGCGCACTGTGTTGCGTGGTGTGCTGTAAACCGCTCTGAGTCAGCCGCAAGGCGTGAGATCGCGCCTTTAACTTCAACTTGAAGTTGGCATGAGATCGCCTCTGCGGGTGGTGCTCAGCAGGCTGCAGTGGTGGTGCGTGGTACCGCACGCCTGCGCGCCTGATTCCTCAAATGTCGTTCTTTGTGACACCGCATGCGGTGGTGGTAACGCCACACGTGCGGCGGCTTCAGTGTACAGCCAAGGCAGTTGCCGTTCTACTTGAAGTTGTGGTTTGCTGCGGCCCGGGGGGGGGGCGTGCTGGCAGTGGCAGTGTGTGTGCTGTATAGTGCATGTTTGGTTCGCAAGTGAGAAATGTTTTGTACCTGTGCTTGCCTGCCACCGCAGGCAGTCGCTGAGACAGCCTGCATCAACAAGTTCAACTTCAACTTCAAATAGGCTGTTGCAGCTGCTTAAGCAGCCAGGCGTTCCATGTGTGTGGCACAATGGGTTCAATCGATGTTCCAGAGCAGCCCACATGTGTAGCCCACGCACCAATGCCCCCCCCTTGAGTATATGAGGGGAGGGTGGGCGGGCTGTCTGACCCCGTCTGTGCTGCACAACAGGTGGCACACTTTGCCAATTGTGCAAAAAACGCTTAGCTTCTGGTGTGAGATGCCCGTTTGTGCAAAATAAAACAAGCGCTCAGCTGTACCACGGTACTGTGAGTGGTGTACAAGTGCTGTGAAGGTGCCTGTGTTGAAAGCATGTACACACACACACTGCCGCATAAATTACCTACCTTAGTGTAAAGCACAAAATCAAACAGCCCTTATCTGTGTGGAGATTTAAAGGATTATCCCTCTTTGTGAAGCTTTATACTTCTACCACCTGGCCACTAGTAACATCATGCGGTAAAGTTAGCGGCGCACACCCCCACCAGTGCAGCGTGCCAGCATACCTGGCCGTGGGGCACCAGGCACTACAGCGGCATGCGGCTGCATGCCGCGGCGCTGGTCAGCAGCCCGCTGCCATGGACACGGCTGCCGTGCAGCGAATACCCCCGCCACCACGACACCCCACGGGGGGACAGCATGCTAGCACCATTTATGACGAGGTTGGTGGCTTCAGAGCCACCACCGCGGTGCGCGCAGAGCAGAGCAGCAATCCACAGCAGGAGCCTGGACCGGTAATGGAGTGAATTGATACGTCACACACATGCAGCGTGTCGGGTGTGCTCAGCAGTAAGTGTGCATATGCAACAGTGTGACTGCTCAGCAGCAGCTATGTAGCTCGGAACGCTGCAAACTTTGTCACTGTATAATACTCGGCGGCGGGCGGCAGTCACAGCTGTGGCGCGGCTTGACACGCGCGAGCGCATACATCCGGTCAGTGCGGCGTCCCAGCATGACGATGACGGTCATGCAGGATAAGTGGCAGCAGGCGCCTGCCGTTGGTCGGCAACCTGGTGGGCAATGGGCACAGGGCACGGCTGCCAGCCAGTACTGCGTACACCGCTGGGGGTTGATATAGATAACCTCTTGAGGTCGACCTCAAGAGGTTATCTATGTCAGGGGTATGCCCCTGTGAGCACTGCTGCGGCTCAGCGAACATTGCAGCTGTCTGGTGCCACATTCAGCGGCGCAACCCAGTGGCACGCCGTGTATGCGGGCCCGGTTGCGTCGCCCGCACTGCAGCAGCATAGCACAGCCAACTCAACCGAGTTGCTGCATGTGGCAGAGCTTTAGGCCGCACTGTGGGGGCATGACACACTGCGAGACCGGTTGGCACAGAGGATCATCCATGATGGCACACATGTGCAGCCACAGACAGCCTGCCTATGCAATTACCACACTGTAGTAGGTGTACTAATACTCGTAGTAGGGTTTGTTGTTACACATTCTCATGAACATGTCCAGAGCAGCAGGCATGCGCGGCACCACACACAGTGTTGGTGGCGCACAGTTGAAGTGTGTGCTCACTTCAAGTGCCGCCCTGTGAAACAGTTGCACGCACTAAAGCTCCAGACTAACTGGGTGCGGGACACTTCATGCACCGCCCAAGAGATCACAACAGTTACTGTGACGGAGTGTAACTGTTACACCTCTGAAGCCATGGCTTACCCTGCGTGAAACCACACTCCGGCAAGTGGCAATGCATCTTGGTGTAGATCTGATTTTATCATGCCTGCTCCAGCATGGCAGCCCTGTCATGGAAAAAAGCGCGCGGACGCGCGTGCCGCATATGCATG
>JAULBY010039332.1:0-39109 GCA_032358315.1 Ophiocytium majus | reverse complement strand
TGAATCATCCCTAGCCCTCAAGGACACTGACCGGCGCGTGTAGGTGTGGGGGCTGTCTGGTGCTTTCATCAGGTGGATTACCCCACAGGCTTCGGCCTGGCATTTGGTCCCAGCCACGGCAGCATCTGGGCTTAGCAGCCTTTTAGGTTTCTTTCACTACTATAGGCCACTGGCAGATTCTGACATACCCCCCCACCACATAGGCCAAGTGCTGAATGCGGCGTGGCAAACGGCACGGAGCTGGGTCAGGGACGGAGCCAAGGGGCTCTGGCACGACCATACAGCAACTGGGCAAGAAGCAGACCTAGAAAACATCCCTGGCACAGACTTGCATGCTACACAGATGACCGGCTACATGGAAGCACCCCCACAACGCAGTGGACTGTGCTGTGGACAGGCAGCCAAGCACGGAAAGTGCGCCGTCTACTGCGAGTGGGCTGGCGCGCGTGGGCGCTGCCAGCCAAGCCGCGTACGAAGGCGCGTGGTGTGGTGTGTTGCTTACAGCAGCCCATATGCAAGGTGACCATAAAGACAGCAAGCGGTTGCAAGTATGGCAAGTTGGTAACTGCTGCAGGCATGCTTGAGGTAGCCATATGCGCAATCGGATGGGCGGATGTACATACCAGCACTGCGATAACTTCGTGCTCAGGAAGCATGCTGCCGAGAAGCAGTGCCTAACCAGCGCTGCAGCAAATCAGCCGAGCAGGACCAGCAATAACAGTTGCCAATAATTGTCCAGATGCGTCCAGCTGTCAGGTGACACCCCACCAACGTGGCATACACATGTAATTCAAGAGGTAGTACCGTACAGTAGTACCAGTAGTAGGTACACTGTAGTATTGTCGGTACTTTAGAACCATGTGCATTAATATTATCTATATGTACCAGGTGCACTTGCGCAGTCCGATGATGGCAGCGGTGCAGAGAGGCATGATGTCACGACGGTCAACTGCATTCAATTGAGCGGTGTGTGGCCTGTGCACACGCATTTGTGGACCTGCCTACCACTATAAGAGGTACCGGTACAAGGAAGACGTCACAAAGCACATGCAACATGAGGGCAGCAGGCTGCTCCCCGATACTACATTGCTGGAGGTCCCACTGGCAGCTCACTGTTCACTCTATGCAGTGCAGCAGCGTCCGATGGCTGCAAGCAGAGGTAGCTGCCATGCGAATTCTGCCTTCGCACGTCCACCCTCCCTGCCTATGCAGCGTGGCACTTGAAGCCGCTGCCAACCACACGCGCCGCTGCCGACGCCGCCGCAACTGTGTGCTAAGAAGTCTGCACCAGACGGTGGTGGCACCTGGTGTCGCGGGTAGCAGGCAGAGGCCACACAGCTGACGCCGCTGTCCCTGCCCACCGCGACGTCGCTGAAGCAGCCAGCCTTGCAGAGGCAGCCGCTGGGCAGCCCGGCTAGTCGTCTCGGCCGTCCTCATGCTCCTCAGTCAGCGAAAAGACTTGAAGAAGCCGCCAAAGTCGAAGCCGTTGTTTATCCCGCCGCGGGGGGCGCGAGACTCGGAGCCGCGGCCCTCCTTGGCCTCCTCAAAGCGTGTTCCCGAGTCGTCCAAAAACTGCCTGAAGGCAAACATGCGCTCGTCGAATATGTCCACCGCCAGGGACGAGGTGGACACCCACATGAGCTTGCGCACCTCCGGAATGCTGGTGCAGCAGACCGGGTTCTTGATCTTCTTGACGTTGGCCTGTACAGGGTGCGCGGGCGCAGGGGCAGGCAGGCAGCAGAGGCACGTGTTCAGCCTCAGGGGTTGTGTGTGGAGCATGCGTAGATGACACAACCGCATAAGGTGCCAAGCATTGAGTAGCGTGCGCCCGCAACAGGCGGCACAGGGCACTTTCGAGACCTACGCCGTCAAGTGCCAACATCGGAGTGGCGAGTGCTGCCCTCCAGCCAGGGCACCCGCCTTTGACCCTCTGCTCTCAGGCAGTCAGCAGCTGCAATGCACACAGCAGGGCTAGAGTGATTACAAGTGCCCCAGGCAGACCGGTTATGCGACATACAAACCGCAAACACAATCCATGAGTGGCATAACGTTACTGCTGGTCGTGCACTCCGAAAGCGCTCCGGCGCCCACCTGGCAGAGCTGCAGTGGGGTGCCGTCGACCTCACTGGGGGGGGCAAACACTCGCATGGGCGCATCGCAGTCCTTGGCCGCCACACATTGGGTGTTGGGCTGGAAGCCACAGGATGGGTCCACAGTGGTGGCAACGCAACAAACCTGGGGTTTCGTGCCAGTGAATGCAAAGCAGGCGGGGGAGGGGCGGAGGTGGTGACCGCATGTGGGCACAGAACAAGCCGTAATGCCCATGCGCCACCCGGGCGCACCTGGGCGTAGTTGTGTGCTGCCCCGCTGGCGGGAACAGAGCACGTGTCTCACAGAGCACCGAGTTTAAAGCACAATGTCCACCAGCGGACGCAGCACCGCCCTTCAAGCTCGATGGGCGCATGCAGGCAGCGACTGCAGCGCTAGACATTGAAGCGGGCACGGACGTTTCGCGGACGTTTATGGCAGCGTAGTCCGTCTGGCCTTGACACCAATCAGGCGCGCCACTGGACCAATGGCATTACGTATACTATAGTGCCTCCGATGCAATTGTCAAAGTAGTACTGCAGTACTAGGTACAGGTACTTAATGAAGCACGGGTGAAGCGGACACTGAGGCACTTGGTACATTGTCAGCAACGCCGGAGACTATGGTGCAGCAGCAGCGTGGTGCACTGCTGTGGCATAGGCACTGAGACGAGACGCCCCGCATGGGCTCGCAGGCGACCCACCTCCATTTGCCGGCCGTTACAACGAAAAGACTTTGATGGCACAAACATCCACACGGCGTGGCACATGTGCACTGCACGTGGGAGAGGGACCAAGTTAAGCGCTCATCGACGGCGGTTCTTCTCACCTGCCCCTTGGCTGCACACTGTCCTATTGCTGCATCGCGAGCGTCTGTGCAGGGCTCACAGCTCTGGATAGTGGTTGTGACACTGTCGTCTTTCTGGCACATCTTGGGCGAGCATGCGCTGGTGCCGTCTGCTGACGGAGGCAAACAGCTGCAGAGGCCAGTGGAGAGGAGACTCGGAGACGTCAGCAGCAGCCACGCACACTGTCGCAGCGTGTTGCCACACGATGTTTCGCAGCAGCGCATTGACACAGACTCGAAAGCTTGTTTCGATTGCTGCAGCCTGGTAAGCGCTACGTTGTGTGCTCGGCATTCACAGTTCAGCAGGAGCAACAGCGAGCCTTTTTGCTGCTGTGCGGAGGTGGCACCTTGCACTGCAGTCAAGTGAGTGTTCAGCGGGTGAAGCCACACATTCCAGAAGACACCAAACAGTCATGGAGCACCTCTGCAATGTCATGCCTCATAGAACGCTTACATTGCTTGTGAGGTTGATCCAGATCCCAGAGGGTCGAAGAGACCCTCTCCCAGACCGGTGGTGCGCCGGAAGGTGCTGTACTCGCGCACACTGCCCTTGCGTGGCTTCTTCTCACACCTGCTCAGCAGCACCACCATGTTTGCCACACTCAGCAACAGCGGGCGCCACTGCACCAACGTCGGCAGCTCAGCTGGTACCAGCGTTCGTGTAGCAACAGGTGTCACACTCAGCAACAGCGGGCGCCACTGCACCAATGTCGGCAGCTCAGCTGGTACCAGCGTTCGTTTAGCGACAGGGTGCGCACCCATGACTGCCAGCGGTGCAGGGCACGCAAGAGTGCTGTGGGAGGACAGTGAGCGGCAAGCATGGAAAACCTCTGCAACACTGGCAGCAGCCAGTGCAGACTTCCAAACAGCACTGCCAAACCAGACCTGGTGAGCGGGCACTGTGTAACCCGCCAGCTGCCGGGTGACCTCAACAACGACCCACCAATTCTTTGTTGGCCTTCACAGCGCAGCTGTCAAGAGGTTTGAGGGGGGGGAGCGCGCAGTGCGCAAGCAGTGTTCAGGGACTCACAAGGTCTCGAAGGAGTCCACCGGCGTGAGCGCATCGGCCTCAACGACCGGGCAATAGCGGAAGCTGTCCAGTAGCACGTTCTGGAACAGCTGTACGGCAGCCTTCCACAGCAGGGACCGGTCAGTGTCCATCTCCTTTGCGTCTATGCTGGTCGCCCACATGTATATGCTCTCCGTGGTGAAGTCGCAGCAGACCTCCTGCAGGAGCGTTCCAGCAGGTGCGGAGTGCGTTTGTGTGTGACACTGTGTGGACTTGTACGCTGACGCTTGACGAGGCAAGAGCACTGCAGCTGCTGGTGGAGAAGCCGCGGCAACTGCTGTCCACAACAAACTACTGGCATCACCGTTTGCAGCCCCATTCAGTGTGACAGCACAAGTACGGATTGACAGGAATATCAGCCAAGCGGCACCCCAGGCTCCTGCCCAGCCGGCAGCTGCACTCACGTTTGGCCGGTTGCAGGTGGCGGCCACCAGCTTTCCCGCTGCCCCCAGGCACTTCTGCGGCGACAGGCAGGATGAGGCGGGGCATCCAGGGTACTCCCCATCTTTCGGCAGCGCCCCGGTTCTGACGCACGTGCCATCTTTGTCAAACATGTACAGATTGCCGTCGGCGATGTCCTTGAAGCGCTTGATCACCTCACAGTCGCGCTCGCCCTGCTGCTGCCACGATTGGGCGTTCGCCGGGTCCGGAAGGAGGTACTTCTTGGCCTGAGCTTGCGTTGATGTAGTTCGTTTCGTTCAACACCAAACACCATGGCAGGAGGAGAATGAGGCGCAAGCGCGTCAGCTTCGGAACCCTCGGGCGCTGCGACAGCCAGTTGGCGGCGGCGGTACCTATAGGTGCTGTAGTGGGCGAGCGCAGGCCAGTTATCGGCGGCGATGCGCGTGCTCGGAGCTAGCTGCAACTTGGCACGTGTGCACCCTGCTGCTGCGCTAAAGCACGCCGCCACCGCTAGTACGTGCGGTAATCGTTGTGTTGTTGGCTGGTACGCTGTCACCACTGCAGCCATGCTATTACAACAGCTGTCAAGGACAGTGGTCTGTCAAGTGCATCTTGCAGCTGACATATGATGCTTCACCGCAGCCCAGCGCCATGTGTGCGCACATAAGCACGGGCACTGCAGTGGCTGCCTAGTGGTGTCGCCATGACATGTTTTCCTCTCGCTTTGCGTGTGCACGGGGTACCAGCTGCGCAGTGAAGTTAGAAATTTGTTTTGGTGTAATGTGTCAGTGGCGTGTATACCTTTCGAGAGTACCCGCAACAACTCTGGTTGAACCAAAAAACGCCGAGCGCTGCAGTGCTCCACATTGATGGTAAACCAAAGCAGCTGTGCATAGCACCGGCTGTGTACGCACCTCGGCGTTGGCAGCATCGTTCCACGCGTCAAAGCTGCCCTTGACGATGGGCGCAACATCTGGGGCAGTGGCTACCTTGGCGCAGTCTGGTATACCATCGAGATCAAGGTCCACATTGGGTATTTCTGCATGCGGCGAGTAAAGGCAACATCAGTGTCAGAGTGCAGGACGTGCAGCAGATGCGCTCGGAAGTGTGCAGCAGCTTCATGTGGCGCTTGCAGTGTCACCGCCACACCCACAGCCAGTGCGGCAGCCACGCACAGGTGAATGCACGTGAGGTGAGCAGCCTGCAGCTGTGCGCAGCTGCTATTGATTGTCAGTGACAGGGATGATGTGAGGTCTGTCAGCGGACACAAGGCGCTTGCGGCACACTCACTGACGCAGCCCGGCACCAGCGGCCACCTCTCCAGCTCCTCCTCATCGCAGATCTGCACGGGCGGCAGGAGAGCAGTAATCAAAGCCGCACACTATCAAATCAAAGACAGCCAGGGAGCGGCTTACGAGGTCACAGCATGTGCACCAACGACCAATGTTGCAGTTGCAATAAGGTGCAGTCACTTGCACTTTCTTGAGACTGCAGAAATGCTGTGCATGCCAGAAAAAAGTGCTGCTGCTCCGCAACAGGCCCCTGTGCCCAGGCACATTGTGAGCACGTGTCTCTCACAGAGGTTGCAACCTGCTTTTGATGATATGATGGGCCAAGAGGCTGCCTCGAAGTCAACCGGCTGGTCATGCCAGACCGCGCAGGTCTTTGCAACACATGCCTGACTCAGTCGGACAAGTGCATGGTTGTGCTCAAGTACCTTGTCCCCATCCTTGTCGTTGATGCACTCCCACTGTTTGGTTTTGCCATTGAACTCATAGTACAAGTCGTTGAAACCTTCCACGGCACATGCAAGGTGACAAGGCACAGACACATAGCATTAATGCATTTAGGCCGCAGTCCATGGCAGCCGCCATTGAACCCCAAGCAACATGGCCTGCAGCCACACAAAGATGAGACTGATGGGCAAGCCTGAGGCAGCGGCCCATGGACAACACCGCTTTTTTACAATCGCTGGGTGACATGGCAGTTCGTGTGTAGTTGGTGTTGGTGTCGGTGCCAGGCTCGCAGTTTACACGCGGTCACGGTAACCCGCCATTCCTCAACTTAACACACATCCATGGGCCTCAGGACCGGTCACGGTGGCCCGCCGTGCCTCGGCTGAACACACATCCATGGGGCTCAGGACTGCAGCTGTGCACGCGCGATATGGCCATTGGCCGAATGCGAGCGCGCCAGCCGCATGAACTTCGCACGTACGCCAGCCACATGACATTCACACGTACTAAGGCCCTGGGGTTGGTGGCCCGCTCGAGTGCGCCAGCCGCATGAAATTAACACGAAATTCACACGTACTAAGGGTGACACGCGCACGCTCACGCACCATGTATCGAGCGACTGAGCGCGGGTGCCGCAGCCACGACTCGCCGCAAGCACCGACACTGCATCGAGTTGAGGTGTCGCTGACAAGGCGCGCCCAGCTCATTGCTGCACGCTGTAGCGCTGACGCAATTGCGGCGGTGAGCTGCGAAAAGGAAGTTGGGTGGCGCCAGGGTCAGGCGCGCGCAGCGGCGGGCAGGCATCACTCACCGGGAACGCTGTCCTCCCCGTCACAGACCAGGTCCCGGTCCGTGTCCTCAAGACACCCGCACCTCAGCCCCGCAATCGACGTGGAACGCCCCAGCCGGGCCAGGTCGTTGGCTGCGGCGGGTCAAGGGGGGGCAGCGGACATGCAGTAGTGTTCCAGTTGTGAGGCATCCAGCGCAGCAGTGATGTTGCTGAGGCAATCGTTGGGGACCTGTCGTGGCCACGACTGCTGTCAGCGGCTTCTCATACTGACTTAGCTACCTGTTGCATTGGGCATGACACTTGCCGGAAAAGCTGTACTTTAAGTCGGCACCGGAGCGTGGTTCAAGTGCTGTACTTCAAGTGTCGGTTTGGCAGCAGCAGCACAGCGGAGCAGGGGTGCTCACTCTGGGCAAGCATGCCGCTACCCTGGCCGCTGAAATGCCAGACATAGAATTGAAGAGTGGCCAATGACGTAGTACTTCAGTTGAAGTACTACTAGTAGTATAAGGCACCTTCAAGTAACTTAGTAAGTTAGAGTCTGCAGATGTCAGGGCGGGTAGTTTGGCTACAGGGCAGGAGTGGCATGAGGCAGCCTAAGCCGGTGCAAACACCACCCAGGCGGAGCCTGCGCTCACCATATCCGCAGAGGTCCAGCCCGTTGGGCACGGTGTCGTGGTCCACATCATCAACGTTGATTGCGCCTGCCACAGCACCAAGAGGCACAGCACAGCGCAGCTGTATCAGCAGCCACACCTTGCCCAAAGCAGCACACCTCATTTGGGGCTGACTTCACGGGTTGCCGCGGCACATGGTGACAGCACAACGTGCCCAGCAGTGCACACATGCAGTGTGCACATGCATGCACCCACAGGCCAGGTCTGCGGGTCCGCAGCTGCCGCCATGCCTGGGCCGGTGTTCCACCATACTCAGGCCAGCGATCCATTGTAAGGCAATCTTGCCCATGCACGCAGGTGCGAATGTGCAATTTGTTGCGCAGCTGGAAAGAGTGACTCGAGCCAATGCGCGAACCTTGAAAAGGCGCCACATGCTACCATCTAAGGTAGGCTCAAACACCATGTGTCTTGCACCAGGGCTGCAGGACATGCAGATGCGCACATGCCCACATCAGCATAGCACATAGTACATACACACTGTGTCCACGCATCTGCACATGCGCGCGCACACAACTGCCCGCTCGCGCCAGTGCTGGCACCTGGGTACGGGTCCTGGTCGTCGCACACCCCGTCAAAATCAGCGTCACCCGCGCAGCCGCACTTTGCCGTGTACACCGTGCCCGGGAGACCTGCCAGTGGGCATCCACAGTGCAATGCACATGGAGCATTGTCATGTGAGCGCACGGATTTCAGGCAGACTGAGCACCACACCACTTGGCACAGGCTGCCATGATATCAGTGTGCCAGACCCAGTGTTTGACTATCATAGCATAGTGCCACGGTACGCACGGGAAGCCGGTGTGGGTGTGGTTAGGGCTAACAGCACTCTATTGAGGCTGCAGGGGGCACCGTCTCCCCAGCAAGACCTTAGGGTGTTGTCAGAGATGTTTTGTGTGTACTGAAAGCCATTGCTTTGCGAGTGCGAGCTGCGAGAGTGCACCCATCGTTAGACAGCATTGTGCTTTCTACGCATGGTCCCAAGTGCTTTTGCGCTGGCAACAGCCCGAGTCCTGCCACTTACATCCTCCCAGCGGGGCGTACTTGCAGCAGACCTGCGCACAGGAGACACACAAAGCACACCGTGATGGTTGGCTACACGCGCAGTGATGCAGACCGCCACCATTGGGGCGCACACTAGTACAGGCATGGCCAGCAAGTCAACAGCTACCCCTGCAGCTGCAAATATCGCACACCTTCAGTGGAGCAAGTGCTTGGCCCGCGCTGCTCGCGCTGACAAACTGCTGCTGCCAGTGCAAAGCACACCACAAATGACGCTGCCTGAAGGCAATGCCAGAGCCCCTCCGCAGTGCTAAAAATAACCGATATTGGGCGGACGCCCACATCCAGTTGCGCAACTCATGCGGTTACAAGTGCGAAACCTGCAGTGCATGAGATGGCGCCGCCTGCCAATGTACACTCCGCACACTGACAGGCTACAGACCACACTTTATGCGCACTCAGAGCTGTGGCTTGCCTGCGCCCGGTCTTCGCACGTCCCCAACGTCACGGCAGAGCACATCCCACGAAAATAGTTCTCTTCGTTGAAGAACGCCCTGAAGTACGACTCGCGCGGCGTCAGGCCATCAAGCGGCTTGCCGGCCGCCAGGACGTCCCGCCGTTTTGAGTCCATCTTGGTGTCGCCGGCGAAGACGGAGGCAGTTGTGGGGTCGAGGGCCTCGTAGTAGGCGCTGAATGACAGTTTCTCACAGGTGAAATCGCTGCACTCAGACACGCACGCTCCCCCCAGGGACGCGCACGACGGCGCGGCCGCAGTGCAGCAGATCTGCTGGCGCGAGCGCGGGCGGCATTGCAGCCCGGCTATGAGTGAAAGAAACCTAAAAGGCTGTTAAGCTCAGATCCTGCCGCGGCTGGGGCAGAATGTCAGGCTGCAGCCAGTGGCGTGATTTGTCCACCTGGTGAAAAACACCAGACAGCCCCCACAGCTACGCGCGCCAGTCAGTGTCCTTGAGGGCTAGGGATGATTCAGAGTACAATTACCAACAGGGCTTACTTGTGTGAGTGAGTCTGCCAGAAACAGGAGGTCAGTCTCGAAAGTGACAGGCGCAGGGTGGCACAGCATGGTCACACAGGCACGCCTGGGGCTGTGGGTGGAGCCTGGATACCTCACTTTTGAGGCCGATTTTGTTGGCTTAAGTTGCTGTCCTACTTTGAAATTGCCATTCACTGACACTGCGGCGCTGCACCTGCCAGCGGCGTCACTACCCCTTGTAATGCGCAATAGGTACTTATGAATGAGCTGTTACGTTACTGCCATAGTCACTACATCAGGGCTCATGCTCGTTTCACGATCCATACAACCCCTACATGCATTGACAGGAACTGAAGTATTTACAATACACTTCTGAGTACATATGTACTCTGAAGTAGGTCCTATGGGAAAACCAATTGCGAACCCTTTAATTCGGCATGTAGACCTTACACGTAGTTCTGCCGCCATTTTGCTCTGGCCGAAGTCGGTCTTATTCGGCGGGGGCAAAAGGCCCTGGTCCCGGTTATGTGACAAACACCTGATACCCACAGTGAGTGTCTCACCACGCTGACACATGCTAGCTACAGCAGCAAACCACATGCACAGCCGACATGTTCACTACGTGCTGTACAAAATCACGATTGGTATGGCGAACACTAACTAAATCTGCCGCAAACGCCATTGGTATGCATGGGGTACACTGTCATGCACAAGCTCTCTAGTGCCAGTAGCAGGGCTGGCAGTGACTGCGCGCAGTTGCCTGCAGTCAGCACTCCTTTGTTGGTGTGACTGAGTACAGCCTACTATCACAGCATACTAGTAGGCTATGCAGCAGGCGGCATCACGCGCTCTGCGTGCTGAGCACGCACTTGGTGCCAACAATGTACAAGCTTGAGAACTCGCGTCGTGGCAAAACACCAAGCACCGGATGTCACTGACCGCTGCTGCAGCAGTACAGAATGTTTGCAGGTACTGCTGTAACCATGGGTCTGCAACGCCTACTCACCAAGCACTGTGCCATTGGCAACAAATACTTAGTAATAGACATCCATGCGTGGAGGGGGCCCCGATTAGCGCAGGCATGACAGCACTAAAACAAGCACTACAACACTGGCAGTACATGGCGATGACAAGCATCGGCGCCTGCTCAACTAATTTAAAAGTGCAGTCGCTGCGCGGGCGCACCTGTCCGGACGGGCAAGTGCTAGCCTGCACTATCTGGCACTGCCGCCAGTCAATGAATGGCAAACCCTTGCGTGTGACGTAGTCGCTGCAGTTCTTGATGCAGGCGCCCTCGTCGACACAGCTGCGACAGCACGGCACACATGGCCAGAGCAGCACATACGCAATCAACTGTGGTACTCGGATCGGAAGTAGAACTTGACATTTTGCGGCAGTCGTGTGAGATCACTGCGGTGGCAGGCATGGACGCTGCACGCTTCCCGTGCCACCGATGCACTGAACTGCTGGTGCCTGTGCCTTAGTTTTGGTCTCTGATGCAGCAGCCGCATGCCCAGCACTCGTATAGGGTGCCAGGGCGTGCGTATAACCATGTCAACCAGGAACAATGCATGTCCCAATGGTATCCGACAACTTGCAACAACATACTACTAGTAATACCACAATGTCTAACAACATACCTTGGTAACACCAGCAACTCAAAGCACACAAGGCTGGAGCGCCGCGGCATACTGCCATGTTTGTGATGCAGCAACAAACCTGGAGCCAAGTCTCGGGGCACACACACCCTCCCCCCTGGCCCCAATTACAATTGTGTAAACGTGTGCTGTCTGCAGACAACTTGAAGTCTGCCAGTTTCAAATGGGCGCAAGCCAGCGGCATCACCAATGCCTTTCGTTCTTGACTCACCTGCCGCCCACGGCGCCACATGAGATGGTGGGGCAGCTCGAATCGCACATGTATGCCTGCCGCCGATCACAGTGAGGCACAACCGCATGGCACAAAGAGCACATTTGGAGGGTACACCAGGCCATGAAGGTGCCACAAGTCAGAGTGGACGCTTGCACGAACCTGAGTGCATGTCAGCGGGCCCGGCCACATGAAGCAGCCTGCCAGACTCGAATAATAATCGAGCTACAACAGGTAAATCTACACAGACATTGCTGCGATGTACTACTAGCATAGCAGTAGTTTAATACACATGAACATTGTGGGGGGGAGCGGCCAGTGATGCGAGTGTGCATCCGCACACAACTTGAAGACACACAGTGTGGCCTTAACCACAAGCTGTGAGGTTGCACAATCAGACACAAAACTTCAGGCAGCATGGTGCTCACCTGCCCACATGTGTTGGCAGTGGTGCAGATGGGGAGGCTCTCTGCATACCCTGACTGGCCCTGCAGATTGCACCAAAAAGGACACAAGTGGCATTTGTTAGCTCTGGCATGTGCACAGCAGCGCCGGACCAAATACAAACATGAATCGTAATGTATGTCCACCCTGGATAGCATAAATTCAACGCCTGAACCAGATAGGGCGACTGCCAAAGTTTGTGAATGTGTGTGTTAACTTCAAGTTGGAGATTGTGCTGATGCAACGTGCACCATGTCTCAACAGTTACTGTAGTAGCACACAGCTCAAACTGTAGTAATAGTAGTAGTGGTACTTGCCTGTAAGTTTGGACCATCAAATTGAACGCCGGTGGAAATCCACTGCCCGCTGTAACCAAAGCAAAAACTACTGCAGTTGTCTTCAGTAATACCAGCACTTGAAGTACGAAGAGACACCAGCCGCGAGAACACAGCTGCTCAGCAACACCAGCGGTGCACGCTTCAACGCCTGGCGACGCACATGCTCAAAACAAGGCTGCTGACACTCGTGCTGCTCTAGCCTTGAGTGTAGGAGTAGTGCCACGTCTGCACGCAGCAACTGCAACAGCAACTGTGTGGCCGGCATGCTGCTGCCGGCAATCCAACGGCCTCATCTCAGCGCAAGCACTCACCGGGCACAAACGCTGCAGGCATTGTCCCTTACTCTTCCTAAGGCGCCGCTTTCCTACAGCCTGCTCCTGGTCAGTACGTGAAGCCTCGGAGTCCATGGCCTCCTGCACTCCAGGGTCCGCATCCATAGGGTTGCCAACGGCATCTACCGCGAGTGCCCTAGTGCTGCTGCATTTGCAGTAGTCCGCGGCGGCGGCCACCCCAAGCAAGCCCAGCGATGCCAGCAGCCAGTTCAGCTTGCCCATGCGCCCCATGCTTTAGCTGCAGCAGCAGCAGCAGCCGCCGAGCAGTGCCACTTCTCCAGCGCCTGTGCTGGCGTCTCTCTCCTTGTTTTGAGAGAGCTTTTGATGCGCAGGGGCGAGCAGCAGCAGCCGCTTCGCGGGTTGTTGCTAAGCTGGACCTGTGAACTTGGCTGTGTGTGCTGGATCTCCTGGCTGCTGAACACGGGTGCGCGCCAAGTGCCACACCGGGCGCAGCGCGCGTCTGCTGCTGCACACGGGCCCAACACGCGTGCGTGGATTTGCGCTGTGCCCGTCTCTCCCCCCCCCCCCCCCCCCCCCCCCCCCCCCCCCCCCCCCCCCCCCCCCCCTCCGTTGCTCAGCAGCAAGGAACAACCGTTGTGTGTGTGTGCCCGACCGTTGCGGCGTGCGGGGGGGGTGCGCTTGCACCTCCCCCGCTCTGCGCTGACGCTGGCGGCCCCCCGTCCCCCTGTTGGCGCACAGGGGCTGCTTGATGCTGCTGCGGACACCACGGCGGCGGCTTGGCAGCAGCGCCGCGGGGGCCGGGCCCCTTGTGCAGCACCGGCATTTTCAGCGGCGGGTGGTGGTGGAAAAAATTGGAGACCGACCGTTTTTCAGATCGGACACCGTTCACGATGACGCCCCTTCGAACTGTCGTGGGCCTCGAGACTCGTGTGTTTGTGAGCGCGGAGCGTCCCCGCTTTTCCCAGTTGCTGACGGTTGGATCGCCGCGTGAGGTGCTGGGGTGCCATCCAGCTGCCTCCCCCGCCACCGGACGGCGGCTGCTGGTGCCGGCACTGTGTGGCCACCTCTCTGGGGCATTGGAGCAGCAGCAGGCGAAACCAGCAGCAGCGCTGCCGCAGCAGCGCAGCACCATGTGGGTGCCTGCGGCAGCAGTATCCGCAGCTCTCTTTTGCCTGTCGTGGCATGGAGCTGAGGGGAAACCCGCAGCCGCAGCGGTTGCCCTCTCCTGCGCTGTCCAGAAGCCGGCCAGCGACCTGCTGCCCAGCGAGACGCCCCCTTCAGCTTTCGCCAGGGACATGCTGAAAGCGCACAACCTGGAGCGCTCCAAGGTGGTGAGGTACCAGCAGAAGGCCTTTCCAGGATATACCATGCCGTGTCTCCAATGGAGCGCTGATCTCGCGGAGTCTGCGAGGCAGGTGGCCGACAGGTGCGTGTTCGACCACCAGACTACGGCGGCAGCGAAGGCGCAGGACGTCCCCCTGGCTCCAACCGACGTTGGTGAGTGCTGCTTCAACAGCTGCTGCTGCTGCTCCTGCCAATGATGATGATCCTGATGCTGCACCTGCTGCTGCTGCTGCCGCTGCCGCTGCTGCTGTTGCTGCTGCTGCTGGTGCCGCTGCTGCGATTTGAGTGTGCCTGACGCACGATACAGTGGCGCGTTGAACCCCGTGCACCATGACTTTGACTTGAAGTTGTCCAGTACAGTGCGCGCGTCGTGATGGTTGGCTATGGCAGAGGGGGCGCGGTACATGAGTGCACTTTCCCTGACATGCTACTGCACAGCACAGCTGCAGCGGCTGCCACCTGGGGCTGCTGTTACTGGTGTGCACCATGGTGCACACTGCAATTGCAACTTAATATGCCACGGCAAGTTCTGTAATGATAACAGTAACAGTTACTGTTACAGAGGTACAGGTACTACAGCCATGTGGGGTAATCTGTCACCAAATATCCCTTACCCTACACGTGCCAGCCAGCACCCGTGGGCTACGAACACTGCTCAGACTTATTACCAGCAAGGCTTACACTGTACTTGTGTGCCATCTTGACCATATAACTTATGGAATAATTCCAAAGTTACTGTAATATAGTATTACACGCCTAGGGCGGGAATGTGCAACGGCCGCATTGTGTGGTATTGTTTGTTGGGTGCCTCCCAAAAGTAAACTTACCCCCAACACTGTTTTGCATAATGCATTGCGTGTCGTCTACGGTATAATGCCAGGGTACACCACTAAGTACTTGTGTACAGTCTACTTCCAATTTAAGACCCCCCTCGAGATCCATACGTAGGGATTGGCATGCCTTGCAATAAAAAGGGGGGGGGGGGGGGTCATTAGAAACGGCTAGTTGAATCTTTGGGGGGGAGGGGGGGGGATAATTAGGGAACAGCTTCCCAGATGCCTCTGCGACCCCCACCAACAAGCAACACCATGTAGCCGCGTGTTCCCGGCCGTCCGCGTTGGAACGCTCAGCAACTTCGCCGACCGAGAGGTTTGCTGACACTTCGCCGAGGCAGCCCGCCCAGCGGTATGCATGCAAACCAGTGTGCTTGCCGTGTTCGAGGTAGACTGCCTGCCCCAGCACTAGCGCCCGTTGTTGGAGGCTGCGGCTGCTGTAGCAACTTGAGCATGTGCTGCCTCTGCACCAGCAGCACCAGGGTCACCCGTGGAGGTAGGGGCGGGGCAGCAGCAGGGCGGGGATGGCAGAGGTAGGGCACTGGGGGCAGCTCTAGGTAGGGCGGGGGGCAGCACCAACGGCACAGCCTGGGCACGGCTCTGTCTTGGCTTCTCATTAGAGAAGCCAGACGCTGCTGCTGCCGCCCATGCTGCTGCGCCGGCCAGCTCCGACATTCACAGAGCTGGCTGCAGCCCTTCCGGCGCTACCGGCGGTCACCGTGAAAAAGTGCATGAAACAACGCTCTATTACATGCCGCCCCAGCAACAGGCTGTGCTGGCCGTGCAGGATGCGGGGGGGAGGGGGCAAAAACAGGAGGTTGAGACAGTTCAAAAGGGGGGTGAAGTAATTATTGAGAAGCACCAGTTTAAAGGGGGGTGACATAATAAACTCTCCCCATCTATGGAGGGGGTCTTAAATTGGAAGTACATGGTAGTGGGTTTGGCGGCTCCCAAGAAAAAATGCTTCCACCATTTGTTTTGTTCCCCACACTGCCAGGCCGGCTGCTTAAGTCAGGACCGAGACGGCATAGGTACAGACTCTTACTGCATGCCGCAAACCATGTGTGACACAATCATTATACATAGCAGTAAAGTGACTGTGTGCTTAATTGACGATCTGCCATTTGTGCCCTGATACCAATGTCCGTGCCGCAGGCGAGAACATTGCCATGTACCGTCTGCGCAACGCCGTCACTTCAAGTACGCGCGCATTTGACGGCCGCAGCATCGCCGACAGCCTAATCCTGAACGGCTATGTGTCAACGGCCGCGTGGACCAACGAGCGCGGCCTCTACAAGTACTTCAGCCACTGGACGCAGATGGTGTGGCAGTCGACGCAGTTCATGGGCTGCGCCTACACGCGCTGTTACGGGGGCAGGGGCACGGAGGGCGTGAGGCGGCAGGGCGTGAGCGCAACGGAGGACGGGGAGCTGGTGGTCTGCCACTACTGGCCGCCCGGCAACATCCGTACGACGCCAGCGGCGCAGCAGACGCTGGTGGACCAGCAGCAGAAGCTGAGGAAGCGGCTGCAGGGAGAGCTGTACGATGGCAAGGTGGGTTTGCTGCCACCCGCGCGCAGCAACTTGTAATGATTGGGCCCACTTAGACGTTGTTTGGGAGCATTACCGGATGTCAACAGCCAAGTGGCACAGTGCTCTTGTGCCCAAGCATAGCAGTTGGGGGGCAATGCCGGAACAAGCAACGACAGTTCTGCCGGCACATGTCTGCGCGAATTGCCTTGTGATGTTGTAAGTAAGCCAGCAAGGACATGCTGACACAGGGACGTATCCTGCCATGAGCCTCACGGTGGTGATGATGGTGGCACATTTTGCAGCCTACTAGGCCTTAAGCAGTTGGGTCAGCCTTCAGCTGCTAAGCAGCTTCCTGTGACACCTGCACACTAAGTTAGTAAAGTAGATAAACCCAGAACCCAACTAGGTTCTGGTCAAACTGCATTTTAGGGGCTACCGCTCTTGATTGCCTAATTTGCAATGCAGTTGGGTGCACATTGGCAAATGTGTTCACGAGATGTTGCAGGAATGCAATGCCATCCAGAAAAAGTAAACAAATGCATTCATAAATGCATTTGAAGTATAATTTGAATGCATTTCAGGTGCACTCTCAAATAATGTACTTCTGAAGTGCTACGTAGTACTTCGGAAGTAACACTGTTTCCCAGTGCATTTCCGCCTGTTCCTAGACATAGTATATCAGCTCTTACTCCAGCGGCTGTAGGCAATAGCAGGACGGCGGCTGAAGGCACTGGCAGCCTAGGGAGCCGGTCACCACTAGTGGTCTCCGAGAGTCACTGCATGTGCCTGTGAGTGCAACTCAGCTGTGGTGCCACATGCTGCCACTTGCAGCCCAGTTGCCAACTTCAAATGTAACAACTCCCTTGGCTGCCTCCTGCTCCCTGTGTGTGTGTGCCCTGTGCCAGCTCCCCAAGGGCGCCCTCGCAGTTCTGCCGCCCACGTCGCCTCTGATCCAAATTCCAGTCCCCTACCCAACCTGGGGCCTGCCCAAAGACCCCGTCCTCGCAGCGGCCATCGCTCCCGGCGCCATGTTTGAGCCCATCGACCTAGCGGACCGCGGCTACTACGCCCTTGGCCTCGCGCTAGCCGAACCCAAGTGCCCGCCGCCGCCCGTGTGCCCGTTGCCGCCCGGGTGCCCCTTCTGCCCGCCGCCGCCGGTCTGCGCCGTCTGCCCACCCGTGCCCCCCGGCTGTCCGCCTCAGCTGCAGTGCCCGGTTCCACCCGGGTGTCCGCCGCAGCTGCAGTGCCCGGTTCCACCCGGGTGTCCGCCGCAGCAGCAGTGCCCGGCGCCACCCGGCTGCCCGCCGGAGAAGGTCTGCCCGGAAAACGGCGTGTGCCCCTGCCCCGTGTGCCAGTGCAATGGCGACAAGTGCCCAGATCCCATCCCTTGCGGCGACTGCAACTGCCCTCCGCCGAACATCTGCAAGGATGGCGGCGTATGCCCCCCCCCCCAGGACTGCCAGTGCAACGGCAACAAGTGTCAAGATCCCATCCAGTGTGGCACGTGCAACTGCCCCCCGCCGGTCATCTGCCACGACAACAACGGCGGATGCCCCCCGCCCACCGACTGCAAACAGTGTGAGACGTGTGGCACCTGCCAGTGCCCTCCACCCAGCACGTGCCCCTTCGGCTGCAACCAGCCCTGCAACTGCGGCCGTGACTGCCCTCCGAGCGACAAGTGCCTTCTGCCAAAGGTCTGCGATCTGCCAGCAGTGCCATGCCCGTTCGGCTGCAACCAGCCCTGCGCCTCTGGCTGCAACCCGAAGCCCTGCGAATTCGGCTGCAACCCGAAGCCCTGCGAGTTCGGCTGCAACAAGCCCTGCGAGTTCGGCTGCAACCCGAAGCCCTGCGAGTTCGGCTGCAACCCGCCGCCTTGCGAGTTTGGCTGCAACGAGCGCTGCAAGTGGGGCTGCAACGAGCCGTGCGCTTTTGGCTGCCACGAGCCCTGCAAGTTTGGCTGCAACCCGCAGGGGTCATGCACCACGGCCAGCGGCACAAAGGGGCTGTGCAAGGACACCACCGCAGACTGCACGGAAGACGCCACATGCCAGCAGGTAAGCACTGTTTGCAGACCTGGTGCACCAGTGCGGCGGTGGCATGACGCTGGTGCATGCGTGGGTGCAAATGCGCCGTCGGGCGTGGTGTGGTGCTCAAGGCTGTGTGAGGCCTGCGGCACAGGTGCGGTAGTGGGCGCACAATTTGAAGCACTACTGCGACAGTGTACACTCTCAGCCTTGGCAGAAATGCATTCACAGGGTAGGGGCCTGCTTGGTAGCAGAAGGTTTCAGTGTCAGTGGTGATGTAATGGCTGTTGCATGTGTTGGTATGAGGGAAGCACCAAGGTATATTTTGTTGCAGCATGTTCCTGTGTCATGCCGCTGGGCCCAAATAGCTATGTCCACTGTAGCTCATGTAAGATAATTTATGCACCTCATGTCAATGTAGTACTTCAGAAGTACAACTCCCACTGTAGCAGCAGTGCGCCTGGTACTAGCGTTCATGGGACGCCCTCTCAGGCTGTGCTCTGTACCCGTGCCACAGTGAGGCCATTGTGATGAACAATTTGACCAGGCTGAGCTCCGATGCCCTCCTGTATATGCTGACGCCCCTGCGCAGGCATGCCAAGGCCTGGGCATCCCGTTCGACCAGACCTTCCAGTGCCGTGCGTCAATTGCCGACGACTGCCTGGGCGGCCAGTGCTGCACGTGCCAGACGGCCGTGTGTACCCCGCCCGGCAGCGGCCTGACGGGCATCTGCGATCCCAACGCCGCTGACTGCAAGGAGGCCGCCACGTGCAAGCAGGTGAGTGCTGCTACCACTGTAGTCAGATGCACCATTGCGTGGGTAGCGTGGTGCTGCCGTGTGCACGAGTGGTGCAGACGCACCCGGTGGGCCACTGAGCGTGGTGTGTGGTGGTACTCAAGGCGGCGTCCCTGCGGCACAGGCGAGCTGGTGCGCACTCGTTTTTAAAGCAGCATAGTGGACAGCCTGGCAGTCACACAATACCTGCAGGTAGAGGCCTGTGCAATGGGTTTCAGTACCAGTAGACCAAGTCACATACGTCGATGCACTTCAGAAGCACTAGCTGCTTCTTGTGCAAATTTGAGGAAGGGGGGGGGCGGAGGGGGCGGATGTATGACATGCAGTGTATTGCAATGTATTCTTATGTACCTGAACTAGTACACGCATTGCATTTTGATGTACTACCAGCCCAAGGCCTGTACTAGGATTATGCGTGGCAATGGTTCGGATACCGTACTAATACCGGTACTTTGTACCAGCGATGAAGTGTGCTAGGCACTCACCAGCCGGCGGCATCCGCCGGCACGATGATGCTGTTGTGCAGGCATGCAGCGCCGCAGTACTGCTAGCTCTTGGAGAGTGGTAAGATTACACATCATTCTGGTGGTCACAGACGGTGCTCACTGCTCTGTAAACCGGTGACCACAACATGTTCGAGAAGTAGACACTTAACTTGACAATGCGCGTCCACGATGATGCTCTTGTGCAGGCATGCAGCGCTGCCGGTATCCCCTTCGAAGACGCCTCGCAGTGCAAGGCGGAGAACGATTCTTTGTTCTGCGCTGGCGGCAACTGCTGCACGTGTGAGCCCGCCAAATGCCACCCATCCAATGGCACCATAGGGCTGTGCGAATCCAACACCGCTCTGTGCACGGAGGCCGCCACCTGCGAACAGGTGAGCGCTACTGGGCAGATGCGTCTGCGTGAGGGCAGTATGCTGCTGCCGCGTATACGTGCTTGCGTGCAGGCACACTGCTCAGCGTGGTGTGGTGCCAAGGCGTTGTGCAAGTGACGCTTTACCTGGCTGACATACATCACCATTGGAACTGGTGCCAGTGTTGACTGGCGTTTGTATTGGTGGGGGGCACAAAGTTGTCATGTACTTCGAAGTACTTGGAGTTGAAGTACTTCGAAGTAGTACACTAGCAGTAATATTGTTATGCTCCTGAATCCGACATGGTGTCAGTACTGCTGTGCATGAGGGTGGCACTGCCACTGCAGCACCTGCGTGTCAGGTACCATGCTTTAAAATTTGCGATTGCTATGTTACGGCAGTTTTGAGCATCGCTACTGTACAGGTGGTTGTGGGTGTGGGCACACTTGTACTGATGATTATACCCAACTGTGCGTGTGGTGGCGGTGGTGAGTAGAGTGTACTACACACCCTGAGCATCTAGGATATACATTTACATGAAGTAGTACAAGTGTATACAGACGCACATTCAGTTTGATGTACCGATGTACCACGTTTCGACGTACTGCTACCACAGTGACTGTAACAAAATTGTGTGCGGTGCTACAAGTGTGCACACGTTCGACATTCAATTTGTTCCCATCTGTCGTATTACTAGGTATGAAGCGCTGAGCACTTGACCGCTGGTAACACCCGCACAACACTGACGGTTCTTACCGCAGGCGTGCAGCGTCGCCGGCATCCCGTACGAGTCTCCCTCGCAGTGCGAAGGCCAGGCAGCGGATGACTGCGCGGGCGGCCACTGCTGCACGTGCAAGATGGCCCAGTGTACCCTGCCCAGCGGCCCCAAGGGGCTGTGCGAAGCCATCTCAAAGCCCCCCGCGGGCTCCCCCACATGCACCACTGACACATGCAAGCAGGTGAGCGCTGCCACACCGGGTGTATCAGCACGAAGGCAGCGTGGCACTGCCGTGTGCTCTGCTGTTGTGCAGTCCCGCCGCTGAGCGTGGTGTGGTGGGTCATGGTTGTGAGCCGGTAGCACAGGTATGATGGCGCGTGCACAGTTTGAAGCGGCATGCTGGGCATCCTTTGTAGACATGGATTAGGAGTTGATCGAATCTGGAATGAGGCTCAGTGCCACTGGTTTCATACGAGGCTCAGCTCTTGCGTATGCCAGTTTGAGGGAGGCATGCGACTCAGAGGTGTAATTCGCCTTTCTAATCATGTGCAGGCCTGCTCCGCCTACCTTGACTGCAGCATATACTTGACGTACGTCTAGGAGTACATGCATGAGCCTCTGAGCTAGTGGTGTGCCCCGCACTTGCGTGCACCGACCGTGCTCTGCACTCCGTGTCTGCGACCCTGAGTGTGAGTACAAAGTCGCACGCACTTGTCCAATTCCAAATGACCAATTCCAATGCCCTCCTCTGTATGCTGGGGGCATTGCGCAGGCATGCACGGGCGCGGGCATCCCGTACGACAACCCCTCCCAGTGCCAGCCGGCAACAGATGTGACAGACTGCGTGGGCGGGCAGTGCTGCACGTGCAAGCCGGCCCAATGCACGCCACCCAGCTGCGGCTTGACGGGAATCTGCGATTCTAATGCTGCTGACTGCACGGAGGCCGCCACGTGTAAGCAGGTAAGGTTTCGCTGCTAGGCCAGATGCATCCGCAAGGTGGCGTGGCGCTGTTGGGTGTCCATGAGTGCAGAGGCACCAGCGGGCGTAAAGTGTGGTGTTGCTCAAGGCTGTGTGCAAGCGGCACAGGTGGGACAGCCTGTGCTGCTTTACGGTGCACGCACACTTTTAAGTCAGCACAGTGGACAGCCTGGCAGTCGGGCATTACCTACAGCTGTAGAGGCCTGTGCAATGGGTTTCAGTATAAGTGCACAAGATGGCACTTTCAGTGTGCATTGCAAGCCACGCTTGCCACCAGGTTGCCATCTTTCTTGAGCAAGTGCACACGCGAGTGCATGTGTGAGTGTACTTTGATGGAGACGCACTTACCATTTATGCTGCATGTGCGTCAGTAGTTACACCTTGTTAGTGATGTATATGCACTTCACTTTGCAGTACTACTAGGAGAGTTGTACGACCACATCCCATTCTGGTGTTCACAGACGGTGCCTACTGCACTGTAAACCAGTGACCACAACATGTTAGACACTGCACAGGGCCCCGCGGTTAGCTCAAGCAGCACCAGTACCGTGATTGCATTATCATCATGGTAGCATTGAGGGGCGGTTGGGGTGCAGTGCGTGCACGTGGTACCCATCGCATGGGAGCATGAGGCAGCGCGCTGTCATGCACTCCAACTGCCCCACCCGTACTGCCACACGATGACGCTTTTGTGCAAGTACGGTCCTGTGCAGGCCTGCAGGCGCCGCAGTGCTACTAGCTCGTAGAGAGTGGTAAGATCACACATCATTCTGGTGTTCACAGACGGTGCTTACTGCCCTGTAAGCCAGTGACCACAACATGTTACTGAAGTAAACACTTGCGCGTGAACACGATGATGCGCTTGTGGCAGGCATGCAGCGCCGCCGGCATCCCGTACGAAGACGCCTTGCAGTGCAAGGCGGAGAACGATTCTTTGTTCTGCGCTGGCGGCAACTGCTGCACGTGCGAGCCCGCCAAATGCCACCCATCCAATGGCACCATAGGGCTGTGCGAATCCAACACCGCTCTGTGCACGGAGGCTGCCACGTGCAAGCAGGTGAGCGCTGGTGGGCCCGACGCATCAGCGTGAGGGCAGTAGCAGGGCAGCATGGTGGTGCTGCCACGTGCTTGCGCCTCTGGGCTTGGTGTGGTGCCAACATGAAAGCTGTGTGCAATGGTGTTGGTGTGGCAGGGTGCACAGTACTGTACAGACTGCGGCAGCACAAAGTGCAGCATCCAATTTGGCAGACTTGCATCACCTGTTACAGGCTTGTGCAATGGCTTGCAGTGCCAGCGGTGACCAGCTCCTGTACACGCGGAGAATGCACAGTACCGTACAGCTGCGGCAGCATAATGTTGGCAGACATGTATTGCCATTCAAAGGCATGTGCAATGGGTTTCAGTGCCAGTGCAATCAGCTCTTGCACAAACGGGGCAGAGGGGGAACACAAGTATTGCATTTAGTATGACTGCTATGTTACGGTACTCATGTAAGTCGGCAATTCTATCTATAACACACGCCTGTGCCTCCTTTGAAGCGGACACACTTCCCATTGTCATGTTACACCGCTTTGTGCGTGGTAGTAGTAGTTGGTAGAGTATACTCCTAGCATTACACACATCGTTATTAAGAGGCCCACCTAGACGCACATGCACTGCAGCTTGACGTACTGCAGTTTTTGACACGCTAATACCACTGTAGCAAGAATTCACATGGTACCACAGTAATGTTCTCAGACTTGAAATTGTTTCGCACAAGGTGTGCCGACCGTGACCACTGGTGACCCCCCCAAACACTGACCCTTTCCACTGATGCATTTTATTGCAGGCATGCAACGCCGCCGGCATCCCGTACGAGTCCTCCTCGCAGTGTGAAGCGCAGGCAGCGGCAGACTGCATGGGAGGCCACTGCTGCACATGCAAGATGGCCCAGTGTGCCGTCACGCCGGACGGCCCGAAGGGGCTGTGCGAAGCCAAAACCGCAGATTGCACGGAGCATTACACGTGCAAGCAGGTAAGCGCTGCCAGACTGGCAGGTGCAGCATCGGCACGAAGGCAGTGTGGCGCTGCCGCGTGTTTGAGCGTACTCCTGCCACTGAGTTGTGTGGTTCCCAAGGCAGCCGCCGTGTGCCAGTGGCACAGGTGTCACACAGTGTTGGTGCGTGCACAGTTTTTAGCAGCACACTGGGCAGCCGTTGCAGTCATGATGCGCACGCAATAGCACTGCCAGGTAGAGCCCCGTGGAATAGGTTTCAGTGCCAGCGGTGAGTACCTACGAAGGGGGGGGGGGGCACAGTGCCATGTTGCCATGTTACTTTCTCCTGGCAGTGCTCACCCTATGTAGGTACCTGGGCTGTAATACATCATGTAGTACATACCGGTGCTTTATACTTCAGAAGTACTTTAGTACGTACTTTTTACGTGCACATATATACTTCAGAAGTACTTCTTAAGTACATACTTCAGAAGTACTTCTTAAGTACATGTATAACTTTGGAGTACCAATAGGTATATACGTTGACCAATGCCCTCCCATGTATGCTGGTGCCCTCACGCAGGCGTGCGAAAGCATGGGCATCCCGTTCGAGTCCCAATCCCAGTGCCACTCGGCAACTACGACAGACTGTGTGGGGGGCCAGTGCTGCACATGCGAAATGGCGCAGTGTCACCCGCCCAGCGGCCTCAAGGGCCTGTGCGAAGCCGCAACCACCAGGTGCACAGACCAAGGCGCGTGCAAGCAGGTGAGCACTGCCAGGCCAGGTGCCTCCAGCTGATACAGCGCCTGCGACACTGCCACATGCTTGCAGCTGCTGCAGCAGCGCCACAGTGACTGCTGAGGGCGGGGTGATGTGGTGCTCACGGCTGTGTGCCAGCGGCACAAGTGCATTGGTGCATGCACGCGCATGTGCAGTGTAAAGCAGCACTGTGCCATACGATATATATGGTATATTTCTCAACTTGTGGTTAGCAGACATTCATCAATAGGGAAGCGGGTGGTTACACTTGGTAATGCAATCGCTCTAGCTGGCCACCAAAAACACCGATTGCCGAGCAATGCAGCAGCACAGTGTTGTCACCACATTATCTGTCAGCCCCTGGTTTGCATGGCTGTTGTGCTGCAATATTCACTGGGTGGCTTTAGAGGCTGATGGCATGTCGACCTGGCTATGCTGTACAAAATGGCATGGCACTTTGCCTGCTTATTTGGTGATTGGTTTTCGTTGCTTGCACAGTTTGGCAGATGCAAACATTTGGATTACATTTTGATAACGCCATTGCCACCACATACTGCAGTTATATTGAAGTTTGGTCAACCATGAGGTTGTGGTTGCAATTGAAGTTGAAGCTTGAAACAAAGCTGTACATACACTTTGACGTTCATATACTAGTAGTATACACTTGACCACTGACAACTGTTACATCATACCCCATTCAGGTACAAATGCTCTTCGCAAACGTGTGACGCCGTCGGCATTCCGTTCGTGTCGCGCTTTCAGTGCGAGTTGAAGTTGCAAATGAAGTTGAAATTTGAAGCAAGGCTATACATTGTATACACACTTGACAAATGACAACAATCATACCCCCATGTGCTTACATTTATGCTCTTCACAGGCGTGTGACGCCGTCGGCATCCCGTTCGAGTCGCGCTTTCAGTGCAAGGGGCAGGCAGCGGATGACTGCGTTGGCGGCAACTGCTGCGCGTGCAAGCCCGCCTTCTGCACCGCGGACAGCTGCAACTTACCGGGGCTGTGCGAACCCACCTCCGCAGACTGCACAGACTGTGACACATGCCAGCAGGTAAGCGCTGCCAGTGACAGGCCACTGGCAGGTGGCACTGCATTGGCACAAGGGCAAAACATTATGTGACACTGCTGCGTGGCTGATTGTCTCGCCGCTGAGCGTGATGTGGTGCTCGAGGCTGTGTGCAGCGGCCCTGTTGTACCAGCGCGTCTAGGGTCTGGCCAACACAAATTTTAGGGGCTACCGCATTTAAGTGACTACTTTGAAGTATTTTGCAAGGCATTGGGTGCACATCTTCCCAATGTTGTCACGAAATATTGCAGTAATGCATCCAGAAATACTCAACAAATGCATTTACAACTGTGAAAGAGACCTAAAAGGCTGCTAAGCCCAGATGCTGCCGTGGCTGGGGCAAAATGGCAGGCCGAAGCCTGTGGGGTGATTTGCCCACCTGGTGATAACTGCAATTGACATGTATTTTGAATGCATTCCAGGCGCATTCCCAAATCATGTACCAGTAACATTATTTCCCAGTGCATTGCCGCCGGCTCCTAGACACACAAGCGCAGTATGGCGTTGCTGTGTGCTTGATTGTCTCGCCGCTGACCGTGATGTGGCGCTCAACGCTGTGTGCCAGTGGCACAGGTGTGTGCTGGTGTGCCTGCAGTTGAAACCAGCACTGTGTGACCGCGGAGACCCTTGGCAGACATGCATTCCCAGGTAGTGCCTTGCGCCATGAGTTGCAGCACCAGTGGTCAGGATGGTGTACCTACTGATGGGCCTGTACTGCCTCCCCCTGCCCAGTTCGAACCGCGGCACTAAAACTGTGCCCCCTCTTCTGTGCCGGTAGAAAATATAATTTTGAAGTACCGCTTGTCAAGTGTATTGTAACTGCATGGATTTTCCCTCCGTGTGATTATACATGTAGTAGTACATGTATGTATACTACTGTAGATAGTACATGCATTGCCATGGCGGCTCCCAGCTGGCCGCTAGAATTATTTCCCTCGACATAGCTGTGGCAACTTCCCAATCGCACCGTGCGGCACCCCCCCCCCCTTCTGAAGGGGTCAGCTTTAGGTGTTCAACTTGTACTCTGGGCTAATACGACACAGCCAGTATTAGGTCGCATGCTGGTATCAGAAGCTCCTGAATCATTATCGACCTTCGAATAGGCAGTTGTCGACAACGCATTTAGAAATGCATGCGCCTTTCATCTCGATGTACCACAGACACATTGACTGTTACAGTAGCAGCGGTGCGCCCGGGTATAAACGCTCACAGACCGTATGCTGTGCTTTGTACCTGTGAGGAGAAAGTGGTACCCGCATGCTCACTGGCCATACCCGCATGTGCTGATGCTCTTTGCAGACATGCGAAGCCCTGAAGATCCCGTTCGAGTCCCGTACACAGTGCAAGTCGCAAGCAGCAAAGGACTGTTTGGGCGGCCAGTGCTGCACATGCGAGATGGCCCAGTGTACGCCGGACGACCCCCGCCCGCTGTTGGGCCCGAAGGGTCTGTGTGAAGCCGAAACCGCAGTTTGCACAGAGTATGCCACGTGCCAAAAGGTGAGCACCGCCACGCAGGTGCCCCAGGCCGATGCACTGCGTGTGGCGCAGCCGTATACTTGGGTGCTGCAGCAGATACGTGCTGTTGAGCCGCAAGGTTGTGTGCCAGCAACCCTTGTGTATTTGTGCGGCCACAGCTTGCAGCAGCACAGTAAGCAATCTCCAAATTGGCTCGGCATTATTTCTAGGTAAGAGGCTCAGCCTGGTGCGGCACCATGACTCCAAGTTGGCCTGTCCAAGCGCCTGCCACTGCCAGCGGCGACCACCAAAATTTAGCAGTGATCGCTGCGCAGTGGGCAGTAGCAGAGTGTTCTAATCTGTTAGCTGCTGGCTTGCAGTGCTGTTGTGCTGCTACACTCACTGTGTGGCTTGGTTGGCTGACGGTTTTTCGGCCTGGCTAAGCCCTACAAATGGCGTAGCACTTTGGCTCCTATGGCAGTATGCGTTGCTTTCATACTTCGGAAGTGGTCTGGCAACTGCAAACATCTTGATGGCTCTGAATAGAATTCTGATATCATATGAGTCATGTTATCACGGGCCATCGCGGCACACATTGTCAAGACACTCTCTCGCACGCGGTGCCGGCATTGCACGGCGTGTGTGCTCACTGGGGTGTGGTTGCCACAGTGAGAGCTTTGCGTACGCTACATAGTAACTGTAGTACCGGTACGAGACAAACCATGGGGTGCAGCAGCTGTGCGGTGCCTTCTGCTGTTTCAGTTGCTCTGCGGCATAAGACACTACTAGGACATGCTCTAAATCCACAATGTTGAAGGCGCACCTCCATCATGACTAGTGATGGGTCACAGCGTGTAACTTTCGCATTATACGCCGTATAACGTAATACTAAGTAAATACGCCGAATAACGTATACAGATGAACGTATTCATACGGCAAACACGCCGTATATCGCGTTTTTGCGTGTAGAAATACGCTTTAGTATTTTGTATAACGTATAACATACGTTACACGCCGTGGCCCATCACTAATCATGGCGCAATCGGTGTGTGGTGCGACCATGCCGTGCCGCCATTCCTGAGCTGGCCATGCTGAGTCAAACCAGCATACAATTCGACAGCGTGTTTCTGACATAACGATATAAAGTCTCACCCTCACATGTGGACGTACATGTGTGATACCCCGGGTCATTCAGCCAATGGAACAAACATGCGCCAGTTTAATGTGCCCTACGCCCCATGCCATGGGCCCATGTGCGTTTCGTGGCATCAGGTCGTACGCTGCCCATTGTTACAGTACTGGTGAACACAGAGCTTTAGACACTTGCCCACTGACGTTTATCATACCCCCGTGTGCTCATCGCTCTTGGCAGGCATGCAGCGCCGCCGGCATCCAGTTCGAGTCTACCAGGCAGTGCAGCCAACAGGCAGCCGCAGACTGCCTGGGTGGCAACTGCTGCATGTGCAAGGTCGCCTCCTGCATTGCAAACGGCTGCAACTTGCCAGGACTGTGCGAACCCACGAGCATTGATTGCAAAAACACCAGCACGTGCAAGCAGGTAAGCGCTGCCAGGCCACCGGCAGGTGCATTACCGCGAGGGCAATGTGGCACTGCCGTGTGCGTGATTGCAATCTGCTGAAGCGTGGTGTGGTGCTCAAGGCTGAGCGCCTGCAGCACAGGTGTCTTGGTACCGTACGGTGACCAGCTGGTGTGCCTGCGGTTTGAATCAGCACAACAACACCCTAGGCAGGCATGAATTACCAGGTAGAGCGCTGTCCGATGGGTTTTGACACCAGTGGTACCACGACGTCATGATGTTCCTAGCGCCTTGCCTGCACTAGCCCCCCCCCCAGTCAGTTCAAACTGCAGCTTGAGGACCGTGCCCCCCTTTAACTGGCTGCTCTTCATGGATATACCCTTGAAGTTTGTGTGTACTTGAAGTAGTATGCGTGTGTACATGTGCAACTTGGCTCCCGCAAGATTGCTAGAAAGGTCTGCCCCTCTGAATTGGCTTTGGCAACTTTTTGCCACCCCCCCGCCTTGAACAAGCCAGCTTTAAATGTTGCCGCCTGGGTCTATTGTGTGACAACCACTAAGGGCAGTGCCACCCGGGCATGTCAATACAAGGGGCGCTGCTGTATGGTACTCAACCGTTCCCAGTTTGTGCCCGGTTGGCCTGAAGAGGCAATGGTGGGCACTACATCTAGAGCTCCGTTTGCACTTCATCTTGGTGTCTACCATGTGCAGTGACTGTGGCAGTGGTGTGCCTGGTAGCGTGCACAGACCGTACACTGTGCTTTTGTACCTGTGAGGACGAAGTGATGACCACGTGACCACTGGCGATACCCGCATGCGCTGATGCTTTTTGCAGACATGCGACGCCTTGAAAATCCCGTTCGAGTCCCTTACACAGTGCGAGTCCAAGGCATCGGACAACTGCCAAGGCGGCCACTGCTGCACCTGCCAGGTTGCCAAGTGTACGCCGAAGCATCCCAGCCTGCTGATGGGCCTGGTGGGGCTGTGTGAAGCCAAAACAAAAGACTGCAGCACAGACCCTTACGTGTGCCAGCAGGTGAGCGCTGCCAGGCAGGTGCATCAGGCGGATGCAGCGTGTGTGGCGCTGCCGCGTATTTGAGTGCTGCAACAGTGGCACCGCTGAGCTTGGAGTGATGTGCTGTGCAAGGCTGTGCGCCAGCGGCCCAGGTGTGTGTGTGCACGCAAAGTTTGCAGCAACACATTAGTAAGCAGTTTTATCTGGACATTTTTCCCAGGTAAGCGGCTGGTGCTTCAGAATCTATCACCTGCTACTGCGAGACGCTGACCACCAGAAAGTAAAACACTGATCGTTGAGCAGTGGGAAGTAGCACAGCCCTGCCATCTGTTAGCTGCTGGCTTGCGCCGCTGCTGCGCTGCCGGCGTGGCACTTGGGCAGCTTTTTGGGTATGCTCAGGCTGTCATAGTTTGGCCAGTGCAGTTGGAAGGCGCAGGGATAAATCAAATTTTGGTGCAGCGACAGTCAATTGCCGGCATACGTCGTCAAGCCAGCCGTGCTCATGCTGGGCGTTGTATTTAGCCACCGGGTGCCGAAATTGATTGCACTGGTCATATGCATATCATGATCACTGGTGTGTGGCAAAGCTTGCCACATCGCTCTGCATACCCTATCATAATATGGCTAGTACAAGAGCAAGCATGGGGTGCAGCAGCTGTTGTTTTCGCCCTCGTGCAATGCTATGCCTCCACCATGACGCAATTGGTGCATTATGCCACCGTTTTGTGCAGCCGTTCGTGAGCCATGCTGACCAGCATACGTTTCTTAACATCCCTGTATATGCCCTCACATATTTTTAATGGATATTTATGTGTACTGGTAGTATGGTATAGATGAATACGAATTACTACTACAGATGTCGGTTTGTACACCTCACGCCACATGCTCTGGCCCATATATCCATAAGTATCGTGGCATCCCTGCGGTCACGTTCTACCTGTTGCTATGTTGCTATAGCAAGCACAAAGCTACAGACACTTGATCACTGGTGGCAATCACACCCGCATATGCTCGTGCTCTTTGCAGGCATGCGATGCCGCCGGCATCCAGTTCGAGTCTATCAACCAGTGCAGCAATCAGGCAGCCGCAGACTGCCTGGGCGGCAACTGCTGCACGTGCGAGGTCGCCTCCTGCAAAGCAAAGGACTGCGCCTTGTCAGGGCTGTGCGAACCCAACAACACAGACTGCAAGAGCTGCGACACGTGCAAGCAGGTAAGCACTGCCAGGCTTCTGGTAGGTGCATTAGAACAAGGGCAGCTTGAGCGTGAGGCACTGCTGTGTGCTTGATTGCAGCCCCACCGCTGAGCGTAGTGACACTGTGCTGCTTTAAAAGTTGGGTACCAGCCTGTGAAAACAACGCGTTCAAACACCAGTGGTCATGATAGAATGAACGCCTTGCTTGCACTGAGCCCTCAGTTCAAACCGCGGCATCACAGCTGTGCCCCCCGTCTTCTGTAAATTATACTGCATCTTTTGAGTGAATGGCTGCTTTCCAAGGGTATATACATAATATTATACCCCTTCATGTGTACTATACATCAATGCATGGCGGCTCCCAAAAGGCTGCTAGAATGGTATCCCTCACGGGATTAGCTGTGGCAGCTTGGCACCATCCCCCCTCAGAGCCTTCTGAAACAGGTCCCCGGTAAATGTTGCCCCCCGGACCCGTTAAGAGGCAACCAATAACGCTCGCATGTTGATAATTCTGAACTAGGGTACGAGGGAAGTTCCTATTAGTACATCGTGATTTGCCCTTTCCCATTGCGTGGCACTGCACTGTGGGCCTAAATCGGCAGTTGTCAGCAGCACATCTAGAAAACGCTGTGCCTCATGTTCACGTACTGCTACCAGCCTGTGGCACATTGACTGTGGTTGCGGTTTGCCCGCTTTAAGCGTTCACAGGCCATACTGTACTTTGCATCCGTGAGGACAAACTGACAGTCACGGCGTGCCGCTGGCAACACGTACCCGCATGTGCTGTTGCTCGTTGCAGACATGCAAATCCGTGGGCATCCCGTACGAGTCCCCTTCACAGTGCAAGAAGGAGCCGTCAGACGGCTGCAACGGCGGCCAGTGCTGCACTTGCGACATGGCCCAGTGTACGGCGGACTACAGCGGTCTGAAGGGGCTGTGCGAACCGGACACAGTAATTTCACCTATTAGTAACACCATTGTCCCGGTGAACTGCGCAGACAAAACCACGTGCGAGCAGGTGAGCGCTAGGTCAAGTGCATCAGTCTCAGGCTGATGCAGCCCGTGTGACGCCGCTGCCATGCGTTCTCTGAGTTGCTGCAGCAGTACTGCCACCGCTGCAGCGATAGCGCTGCCGCTGAGCTTGGAGTGATGTGGCGCTCAAGAGTGTGTGCCAGCGGCACAGGTGTATTTGTGCGTGCAAAGTTTGGACCAGCACAGCGGACAGCCTTGGCTGGATATATTTACTACAGTAGTACATATTGTCAGGTATGATAATCAGTAAGAGGCTGGTGCGGCACCATGACTAAGTTTTGGCCATTTTTACCACGTGCTGCTGCGAGGCGCTACCACCGAAAGCAGTGATTACTGAGCAGTAGGCAGTAGCACAGTCTTGCCGCATGATCTGTTCACCGCTCGTTTGCGCCGCTGTTGTGCCGCCATACTCACTGGGTGGCCGCCAGTGTGTGTAACTTGGCTGAGGGCATTTCGCCTTGGCTTACAAAATGGTGCGGCACTTTTTAAGTATGCACTGCAAGGAGAATGGAAGCTTCACAATGGCAAACAGTTGAAGGGCTCTTAATTACCAAGTTTTTCTTAAAGTGAAGCTGGCAGATTACATCATCGGCGATGATCGCCGCCACGTGAGCCACTCGCAGTCAGCACGACACTGGGGACTGTGTTGCCCACTGGGTGCCGGCATAATGACCATCAATGATTGCACGGTGTGTGTAACCACTGGTGCTTGGCAAAGCTCGCCTTAGCGATTGCACTGCATACGCGACATAGTTACCACAAGAGCGACCTTGGGGTGCTGTGTGTTGCGTTTTTGCTGCACCTGTGTGCTCCGAGCCATAAGACACCTACTGTGACAGTATACAGCATACATAACTTCTACCAACTTGAATCTGGATTGGCATTGAGGGTTCAAGGCGTGAATGTTCAAGGCGATACCGTGCATCTATCACGACATAATAGGCGTGTTATGCCACTGTGCTGAGCAGCTGTTACTAAGATGGTCATGCTGACCAGCATATATTTTGGCGCGGCTTTTATAACGGTTACCCCCCTATGTCAGCCCTCATATTACTGTATTATGGATATTATGTATACCTCGAGGTACACCCATCAATGAGCATTTCCGTACGACTAGATGTCGGTTCACACACCATGCGCCTAGCGCTGTATCTCACATACACCTTATGTATGCCGTACACTGTATAATATACATATATGCCATATATGCGCATGGCACATCCCTAACCTACACACATGCTACAGGCCCATACTGTGCCACTTATACGCTGCCCTGGCAGGTCGAGCCCTAGGTAGCCTGCTGGCACCCGCTAGGCCTTTCTTTACTCCATAATGATACTTTGCCATGCATTGGCCATGGCACCCAGTGGCCGTGCTGTCATACATGACACGGGCTCTTGCAGTGCCACGCCCACAAGTGCAAATAGATAAAACTACTTACTTAGGTATACGCTATGTGGCACCACCACAGCCATGTTCCACCCGTTGTAGTAGTGAGCGCAAAGCCACTAGTATTGGCGCCTGACCAATGGCTAATGGTATACCCCATACGCTTATGCTGCTTGCAGGCATGTAAGGCCATCGGCATTGTGTATGTGGAAGGCGCCGGCCAGTGCGACCAAGAGGCAGCCACAGACTGCGCCGGCGGCAGGTGCTGCACGTGCAAGGTCGCCCCCTGCATCGCGGACGGCTGCAACTTGCCAGGGCTGTGCGAACAAACGAGCATAGATTGCAAAGACACCAGCATGTGCAAGCAGGTAAGCACTGCCAGGCCACTGGCAGGTGCATCAGCACGAGGGCAATGTGGTGCTGCCGTGTGCGTGATAGTAATCCCACCGCTGAGCGTGGTGTGGTGCTCAAGGCTGGGTGCCCAGCGGCACATGTGTGTTTGTGTGCCTGCAGTGCCGACCACAAACACCCTTGGAAGACATGCATTACCAGGTGTAGAACCTTGCGCTACGGGCTTGAAATTCGGCACCAGTGGTGATAATGGACCTACCGCCATGCCTGTACTGCCCCGAAGCTGCCCCCCCTTCTCCCCAGTCCAAACAGCAGCATTAAGGCTGTACCCCCCTCTTCTGCAGAATATACTGGTAGTACCAACCCTAAAATAAACATCACAAGTGGCTGCGTTGCGAGGGCATGCATGGCGGCTCCTGAAAGGCTGCTAAAATGGTGTTGCGCCCTTCAAGTTGATTGGCTGTGGCAACTTCGCGCCACCCCCCCTTCTGATCAGCCTTTAAGTTAGATGTTGCCGCCTATGGCATTCAAGATGCATCCATAAGAAGCTCTCGTGCATGCTAATACTGAAGGATAAGGAATGCCTTATCAGCGAAGCTGCTGAATTGCATCTTGGCCTTAAAGTTTCCGATTGTGTGCCCGTCAGCCTAGATGATATGCCATTGTCGGCAGTACATGTAAAAATTCATGTGCACTTCATGTTGGTGTGCCACCACCAAAATCACTGTAGGCACTTAGCGGCTTGCCCGCTTCAAGCGTTCACAGGCCGTACTCTGTACTTTGCACCGGTGAGGACTGACAGTCACGTGCACACCGCTGGCGATACCCGCATGTGCTGGTGCTCTTTGCAGACATGCGCATCTGTGAACATTCCGTACAAGGGGCCTTCACAGTGCGCGGGGAAACCGTCAGGCGGCTGCACAGGCGGCCAGTGCTGCACTTGCGAGATGGCCCAGTGTACAGCGTGCACCAGCGGCCTGAAGGGGCTGTGCGAACCGGAGACAGTTACTCTACCTATCAGTAACACCATCGTCCCGGTGGACTGCACAGAAAAAAACACGTGCGAGCAGGTGAGCGCTAGGGGAGGTGCATCACTCCCAGACTGACGCAGCGCGTGTGACACTGCCACGCGTGCTCTGAGTTGCTGCAGCAGTAGTGCCACCGTTGCAGCGGTAGCGCCACCGTTGCAGCAGCAGTGCCACCGCGGTCAGCTTGGTGTGATGTGGTGCTCAGGAGTGTGTACCAGCGGCTGCCGTACAGGACCTGAGATGTTTTTGTGCGCGTAAAGTTTGGACGAGCACAGTCACACTCAGTGTGTGGACAGCCTTCAAGTTGGCTGGATTTAAATTGCCAGGTATTACCAGTCACCGGCAAGAGGTTTGTGCGGCACCATGACTTGGCCATTTTTACCAGCTGGTACTGCGAGCCGCTACCACCGAAAGCAGTGATTGCTGGCCAATGGACAGCAGCACAGTCTTGTGGCATGATCTGCGTGCCGCTGGTCTGCGCCGCTGTTGTGCTGCCATACTCACTGGGTCTGGCTGTCTTTATTTTGGCTGAGAGCGTTTTGCCCTGGCTTTGAAAATGGTGCAGCGCTGTGGCCGCTTTGTGAGTAATACTATGCGATGCAGGGAGATTTGATAGTTGCATAGCGTCCAACAGCTGGGAGAGCTCTGACTAGCGTTTGTAAGAGTACACCTTACATATTACTACAGTAGTATATCATCGCTGGCACGCGAGCTACTCGCAGTCAGCACAAAACTCGGGACTGTGTTACCCACCAGGTGCCGGCATGGTGATTGCACGGCGTGTGTAATCACTGGTGCATGGCAAAGCTTTCCACGGCGATTGCACTACGTATTGCCAAATAGTTAGCAGAAGAGCGGTGAAGTGTGTTGCCCTTATGCTGTGCCCATGTGCTCTGAGGCGTAAGACACCTACAGTACATAATCTTTTACCAACTTGAATACTGGCTGCCAAGGCGTTACCGTGCATCTATCGTGACATGATTGGTGTGTTTTGCAACCGTGCTGACGCGATATTGCTAAGACGGTCATGCTGACCAGCATATATTTTGGCACGGACTCTACAACCCCCCTGCCTATTAGTAAGCCCTCATATAAATGGATATACTGAAGTACACCCATCAACAGATACGACTACATGACAGTTCACACGCCATGCGCCGCATGCGGTGGGCCCATACCATACTACTTCAAAAGTATACGCTTTGTTGCATCACTACAGTCATGCTCCACCCGTTGCAGTAGTGAGCACTAGTTTAGGCACTTGACCACTGGCCACACTCCATATGCTCACGCTGTGTGCAGGCATGTACGGCCATCGGCATTGTATATGTGGATGGCGCCGGCCAGTGCGACCAAGAGGCTGCCACAGACTGCGTGGGCGGCAGGTGCTGCACGTGCAAGGAGGCCCAGTGTCACCCGGGAGCCTACAGCCCGTTGTCCGGCCGGAAGGGGCTGTGCGAAGCCAATGCCACACTGTCACTGTCAGCATGCAACACCGATACTATGTGCCAGCAGGTGAGCACGGCCAGCCTGAGTGTGGCACTGCTGTGTGCTTGTTTGCAGTCCCACCACTGAGCGTGATGTGCTGCTTTAAGGGTTGGGTGCCACTGGCAGCGGCACAGGTGTCACAGTGTTGGTACCATACGGTGACCAGTTGGTGTGCCCGCAGACTGAACCAGAACATTCAGCTTCGACACCCTTGGCAGATGTGTGACACTATATTGTCAGGTACATCCCGGTGCAGTGGGATTAAACGCCAGCGGTCATGATGGAACCACAGTAACCTTCTTGTTTGTACTGAGTCGCAATCCAAACCGCAGCATTGCAGCTGTGCCCCCCCCCTCACCTAGGTGCATCAGGCGGATGCAGCACGGGTGGCCTGCCGCGTGCTCAGGTGCTGCAGCTGCAGCAGGGCCACCGCTGAGCTTACATTGATACCACATGTGGTGCTCAAGCCTGTGCACACATGCCAGTCGCATAGTTGTGTTTGTGCACACACGTTTGAAGCAGCACACTGGCAGTAGACTGTCACAGCCTTGACTGCACTTCTGTTGCCAGGCAAGAGGGTGGGTGCGCTTGGCAAGTTTTGGCACCTGTTACTGCGAGCCGGCCACCAAAAGCACTGAACGTCAAGCAGTATTTGCAAGCAGCACTTGGGTACCAGCACAGTCTTGCTGTGTGTTAGTCGCTGGTTTGCACTGCAGCAGCTGTTGTGCTGCCATATTGGGCTTCGCCTGGTGACTTGCTTGGCTGAGGGCATTCGACCTGCCTTACAGTTTGTTTGGCCACTTTTTTTAGTATGCGTTGCAGGGAGTTTGATAATCATTATGTCACCACTGCGAACAGCTGAAGTCTCACAGCCCTGGGTTCGCAGGTTTGGTGAACCTGGCAGATGGCGCCAGCGCCAACACACGAGCCACCACTGGCACTCGCACATGGCACCACGCTGGGGGATGTATGACCCGCCGGCTGCTGGCGTTGTGCGCACAGCATGTGTGATTACTGCTGTGTGGCCTCATCTTTAGACGTTCCTGCTGTTGCTGCCGCAGCGGTGGGAAACTGGACAGTACAGTACAGCTTGGAGGACGGAAAAAAACTTCATAGGGCGGCCAAAGTGCGCCCACAAACTCGTCAGATACGGCCACACTGCCGCCCAACCTTCCTGGAGGGCTCAGCAACTGTGCAATGACTCTCAATGCCAGCAGTAATGTACTGGCTCAGGTAGCATGTCCGAATCACCTTGATTGTACTTATCGAAGTAGTTCAAGTTGTGACAGTAACTGTTCTACTGCGTGCCCGGCCGGTCTTTTAGAGGCATTTGACTATACTTACCTACACATGTAGTGGGCGTTAATAATGCACCTCATCTTGACGTCCTCCTTGTACCACTGTACAGCGTTCTGCCTGTGACTACAGTAACCGTACAAGACCGTCTTCTTTTTTCATTGCAAGGAAGCTCACAATTCAAATACACTTTACAACAGTTACTGACGGTACCCGCCTATACACCGCTGATGCTCTCACACTGTGGCACAGGTATGCAAAGCGCTGGGCATCCCGTACGACGATCCCAGCCAGTGCGTCGAGGGGGCAGCGCCAGACTGCTTGGGCGGCCAGTGCTGCACGTGCGAAGCCCGCACGTGCGCTCATACCTCCACCTGCACAGGGATATGCAATCCCAACGTCGACGACTGCTGCACAAGTGCCGTATGCCATCAGGTAAGCACTGCCAGCCCAGGTGCACCAGGCGGACGGCATTGTGATACTGGTCCGGGAGAGTGCGTGGGTGCAGTCGCGCCACTCACCGTGGCGTGATGTGGTGCTCAAGGCTGTGTGCCAGCAGCGCAGGTGTGTTGGTATGTGCATGGGTTGAAAAGCACAGGGGACAGCCTTCAAGAGTGGCATACGTGTGGTACGAGGTAGGGACCTGTGGAGTGGGTCTCAGTGCCAGTGGTGATTGAATAACTCCTGGTTGAAGGAAAAGAGGGGGGGGGTGGAGAGGAGCACACAAGTATGGCATATGCAGTACATGTGCTATGTTAGATTTCTATCTACAACACGCCTGTGGGTGCTTTAGAGTAGGTACCCCTGTCATGCTACTGGTGAATGTGTGGTAGTATACTTCAGTACAGTGAAGCTTTCTGTATGCTTATATTATATATACATACAGAAAAGTCCTCTATTGTGGGCCACTTAAGGGCATGCTTTTTGCATTCACATTACTACACAGCAGCCTAACCGTTGATGCACCAACGACTTGCATGTGCAAGGTGGTGCCCCAAGGTACACTTTTCATTAAGAGTGTGACCCATGACAGCCGTGTTGCGCCGCCGCACGTGCGGTAACGTGGCACACAAAAAGCAGCAGTTCAACCCGCCACCCTGCCTGCTGCAGGCCGCCGGCGCTGGCAGTCTCTGTTGCCGGCTGGCAGTTTGTGTGTGTGTGCTGCCATACAGCACGCGTGAGCGCCAAAACTCGCACGGTGCACCGAGTATTACTCGTTCCAGTTTTGGTGGCCCACTTTAGAGGACTTTTTTGAATGCTTTATGGTACCTGGAATAACCTAGGCAATGCACCCGAAAATACACGCACTTCAATCTGACGTATCACTTAGGGTCACCACTGTAGTAGTAGTACTGCCTCTGCCAGCGTCCACAAGAGTTGTCCTGTAACATGTCAGTGAGCGCAAATAGCCAACACCTGACTGATGGCAGAACTGTGTGATGTTCCTGCCTTTTCGCAGGCGTGTGACGCCGCCCAAATCCTGTATGGCCCTCAGTGCGTGTCGAAGTCAGTGCCAACAACAGAGTGCACGCAAGGCCAGTGCTGTACATGCGGCAACTGAGAGCAGCTCCCGCTTTGCGGACTGCAGCGTCGTGGAGGGGGCTTGTAAAACCAAAACCGCTAGGAGGTGAGCGCTGACAGGCATGGTGCATCAGTGCTGCAGCAGTTCCACCTATGATAGTATGCCTTGGTGTGGTGTGATGCGCAAGACTGTGTACCAGCGGCACAGGTGTGTGGGTGCGCGCACAATCTGAAGCAGTGCAGTGAACAGCCTGGATAGACAACTTAAGCCATGCGGCACCAGGTAGACGCCTGTGTTTACAATTGGTCTCACTGCCAGCACTGGTGACTACCGTGAAAGGGGGAGGGGGGGGGGGGGGGGGGGGGGGGG
>JAULBY010039321.1:0-13808 GCA_032358315.1 Ophiocytium majus | reverse complement strand
TGGTAACAGGCCGACCACTGAGCCAAAAGGGTGGATCACCATCCGAATAGCCCAGGGCCGACTTGCTATACCACAGTGTGTTGGCAGCGGGGGTGGCCAGCACAGCAGTGCTCTAGGCCGGGAGGACGACGGGGATCAGGCGGAGTGGCTCACAGGCAGCGAGGCAGCCTGCGCTGCGTACGTCAAGGCAGCAGCGATGTTTTTCCTGCAGGAGCCTGAGAGCTCTAGAGCTCACAGAGCTGTGCCTGAAACATGGTACAAGCTGGCCACTGCTGTCATGCGCGCCATTGTGCTCAAGCACCATGTCGCCACTGCAGTAGCCAGGACGTGCCAGAAGGGCAACCGGCCACACACCATGGTGGTCAGGAAGCGCACCGACCGGCCCGCCCTGCACTGCCAGGCAGTGCGCGCCGCAGGTGTGCCAGTTGAGTACCGGCTGCTTGTCTGGGTGATGGCGCACCCGCACATGTTTGCGCACTTCGCCCACCCACGCCAGCTGGCGCACGCCATCGTCGAGGGCAGCGCATTTTATGCCATACCCGGCCCCCTGGGTATCGCCATCACCGACATGGTGAAGGTGCACCTAGGCGGCTCGGCGCCGTTCTGCTTCAAGCTGGGGGGCAGCAAGCTATTCCTGGCTCGCTGCCCCCCAGCTTGAAGCAGAACGGCGCCGAGCCCCCTGGGTGTACCTTCACCATGTCGGTGACGAAACCCAGGGGGCCGGGCATGGCATACTTAACATGCGCTGCCCTCGACGATGGTGTGCGCCAGCTCGCGTGCGTAAGCGAAGTGCGCAAAACATCACCCAGTGGCACGCAGGCAGCTGGTACTCCACTGGCACACCTGCAGCACGCACTGCCTGCAGGGCGCACCGGTCAGTGAGCTTCCTGACCACAATCGTGTACACACATGGCCTAGGCCTGTAACTGTTGCCCATCCGGTACGCCTTGGCTACCCCGGTGGCGACGTCACAGTGGTGTTCCAGGACAACGGCGCGCACAGCAGCAGCGGCCAGCTCGTACCCTGCTCGGTATAGCTACAGGTGAGCCCTCAGGCTCCTGCAGGAAGTACATCGCTACAGTAACTGCCTTGAATGAATAGGCAGCACAGTGTCACCCTGCCTCACCGCCCGTTAGCCGCTCCGCCCAGGGCTTCGTCGTTTCCGGATTCCAGCAGTGCTGCGCTGGCCACCCTGCTGCTGGCATATATGCACTGCAGATGATGCGCTCGTACTCTGCACAGGTAGCCTACATGGTGCGCGAGTGCATGATGACCGCGCGGCATGTGCTGCCCACAAGCGGCAGCGTCTGCCGCTCGCGGTTCGTAGTGCCAGTGTTATCCACGCACCACACACAACCTTGGGCGCCCTTGCCCTGCTGCAGGCTGTCGAGAACAATGGTGCGGAAGATATGCTTCGAGCGTGCACCTTTTGTCAGCTGGCGCAGCCCTTCTCTGAGTAGGAATTGGCAATGGCCGCACCAGCCGCTGTGTTGGCATGGGTATTACATCCATCGGGTCGTGCACAGCCAGCGTGCCACTGAGGCGGTTGTGAGTCTCGCCCAACAAAAACCTGTGCAACACCTGCTGGGCAGGTGTCTTCCGCACCAGCACCTCTGTCGCACAGCCGCTGCTGACCAACATTGCTGCCGCTACTATTTGTGCTGCTGGCACCACTGCTGCTGGCTGCTGCTCTGTTGGCGTTACCAACGCCATCTGCGCCGTCTTACTAACGAGCGTCTGCTGTGCCAGTGGCCTCACCCACCGGCAGATTGGCGGCCTACAGGTAACAGATTCCAGCCCTGCCGCTGGGCAACAGCAGGAGTGCACCATGTTGCAAAGTGCGCCCAAGTTCAACATGTCACACCAGGTCGAAGTATTGCAGTGCTGATTCCAAAGCTTTGGCAGAGCTGGGCCCTTGAACAAGTTGCTGGCCACTGCTGAGACAGTGCTACGGCGCCGGCTGGCATTATCCCTCTCCTCAGCCTCAGCAGCGGCCAGCAATGTGTTCAAGGGCCCAACTCTGCCAGACATGTGAAATCAGTACTGCAATGCTTTTGAAAGTCCTTGCTTGCAGAGACTCGAGGGCATGAACTTTGACACTCGTACTTCAGAAGTATTTCGAGGTACTTCCAAGTTTTACCTTCTTTGCAAGAGGATATTGATTGAGCCCAGTAGGATTCGAACCAATTTAATAGCTTTTAAGCCTAAAAATAATCCTGGCTAAATTTTCTTCTATTTTTGATTTAACAGGAAATTTAGAACCCTTTCGTTGCACCATTTTATATTGTTCGAGTTTTAACGCAGCCATTCATTGATTGGGTTGAAAAACGGGAGGTAAATACTTCTATATGCTCTACCGCCTCCTACTGCGCCCTACAGGTGGTCGCTGCCTGTAGCAAGCAACCGCGCACCCGCTCAGCTCCTAGTTTCGCCTAATTCTGCGCTTGCCGAGCCTGGGCATGCAGCCTGTTGCGGCTACACAAATAACTCCGTTCCAATCCCATGATACCTGCACTGCCCCCCACAAAGGCATCACAGCTCTATGATGGAATCCGCGCTTCGATAGGTGTAAGACTTGCTGCCTTCGTAGGTGCCGCTTTGCTTTGTTCGCCCCTGCATGGGTTCCACGCACGGTGACGGCCCCTACCGTGAGGAGACCTGGTTTATCGCTCCTATTAATTTTCCATATGCATAGACTTCGAATTACTTCAAGTACTTCGAAGTAAATACATCAAAATATATACACTGTACATACATGTACACACATATGCGAAAGGCTGAGACTGTACTGCAGCAGCAGCATATGTGGCTGTATTGCAGTACTGCAAGCGGCGGTGATCGTGCGCGCGTTTTATTGCTACATGTTTCTATTCTGGAGATATACACAGAGCACTCGCTGTCACCACCGCGTCTACAGCGCCACACGGCCCAGGCATCACTGGCACGACAACAACATGATGATAATGAAAGCAAGTGATGTGGTCAGGCGACACCACTCCGAGTCTACTACGGTACCAGCCTGACTAAGTGTGCACACACCTGCTCATCGCCGCCTCCTCCCACCGGCCTCCACCGGCTTGGCAGCCAGGACCTGGCGCAGTCCAGCCATGACCTCAACGAAGATGGAGCATGCTGACTGCTGCAGCGATTGTGTCATGGACACGACCACAACGCACCTCTCCCTCCCTCCCGTTAACCTCTTCGGCCAGTGCTGCTCAGCTCCTGGGGCGTCACCACAGGCTGGCCTTCCGTGCTGGCCAGGGGCCTGTCCGCCGCGGCCGCTGGTGCACTCTATACACATACGCAGACAATCAGGCACAGTGTGGCCGTTGCACCTGAGCGTTGGCATGCAGGCGGGACAAACCTTAGGGCTGGCAGTTGCAAGGGTGGCACTGGTACATGTCGGCATTGTCGGTTCACAAACCAGCCACGCTGCTGCGGAACACTTGCCAAGTCATTTACCAAAGTACTTGTTTTTGGCACATGGCGACAGGCACCGTGACAGTCCTAGCACAAACTGCATGCTGCAGGCGGTTCGCCAGGACATCCTCTAGTTCTGAGACACAGCCACGCTGCCGGTGTCAGTGACAGGCCAGTAATGTCATACTGGCGACTACATCCCCACCACCTGTGCACCCAGCAGGCGGCCGTGGACATGAGGCGGCTGCGGCAACGACAGTCGCTGTCGCACACAAACTTCGAAGCACTTCAAAAGTACAAGTGAGCGCGCCCACACAGTGACATAGTGAATATTGAAGCTGGCACAAAGCCACCTGCATCCCCTTGCGTGTGATTATAAGTCTGTCGGAGTCCGGCTTAGCAAAGATGATACAGACTGTACTACCAGATGATACTACTGAAGTGCACAGCAGCTCATGTTGCAGCAGGACTAAGCAACCCAGCAGCGGTTTGTGCTCATTGCACTCACCACAACGCAGTGACAAGTGAGAAAAAGAGCAAAACGATCTGGGTACTTGCTAGATTGCAATGTGTATGATCCGAGTGCTGGCTACACCCCTCCACGCTTCCCCCCAACAAGTACAGGAGGTATCTGCATGGTACAGTCTGCTTCATAAGCTACATAAACCATATAAATTGACACGCAATCTACACGGCTACTACAAACCCACAAAAAGGAAGGAAGAAACATCGGGCTGGCGCTTGATACTGTAGCTTGCACTGCATAATGCAGAAATAAATACTAAATACTGTATGGTATTTAAGTGCAACAAGGCGCATGGCGGCACCCATGCTTACAAATGCATTAGGTGGTACTTTCCTTCGCAATCCGTGTACATTTATGCTGGCGGTGCATGTGTAATGCCTGCACACCAGCGCATCGACATAGCTGCCGCCCCCAACAGGGCCGCCTTCGTGGTAGCGCCATGCTTGCAAAACTAAGAAAAACAACATGCACTTCTTGAAATACCTCTTCACAAACAAGTGCGTTGGGTTGCCGCAACCGTCATCAAAACAATGAGTGTGCAGGGATTACGGTATGAATTACGCCGCAATTCTGCTCTATGGTGCCGCTGTGAACCATTCTGTCTAGAAACATCACAGCAGTTGCAGGAGAGCCAGGGAAGGCAGAGCTCTGGAGGTATTCGAACTTGTGAGTGCCCAAACAAAAAAAAGTCTGTGGGTGCGCTCTGCACGCGTGCAGTCTGGTTCGCACCTGCCGTAGCGGCTCCCCGGTGTGCCCCAGCACGGCCTCAGACTTGTAGGAAATAAAGGTGTCATAAGGGCCTCAAAATTGCTGCGTGGTGGTGCAGCCTGCGCCTGCGGGCGGCAAACACCAGCAGCGGCAGCGGCGGCAGGCAGGGCCGGAGGCAGCGGCACCGACAACAGAAGAAAGCAGCGTCATGGCAGAGAACCTGGGTGGGTCTGCAATTCGAAACTGCACGCGTGAGGTGCTTGTGAACGCCTGGTGTGCTGCGTGGGCCGTGGCCAGCACAGGGCCCAAGCAACAGAACACAGGTGGCAAAGCTGGCTTCAACTTCCCACACTGGCTGTTCCGAGGTGGCTGCTGCAAACGCCACAGCTGCTGCTGCTCCTGCTACCTGCTGAAGAATGAACACGCGCACTCACCCCTTGGCTCCCCCAGGGCTGGCTCCGTCCAGAGACGTGCTGGCAGCAGGCAGGTGGTGGGTTCGTTTGTTGCCCTTGTGCTTCAACAAACACATGGTGCCCGCCAAGCGCACGGGCGCTTGTTTTCGCCTCTTGCGGCTAAACAGGGTTATTTTGACCTGGCGGCGGAGGTGGACACATGTACGCGGTGTGCTGTAGCTGTATGCATAGCTTTATATTCATGTCAGAATCCAGCTTATTAGCAGAGATGATCAGAACAGTGGCACTGCGCAGCAGATGGTACTGCTGTAAGTACTCAGAAGTAGCACATGGTTGTGGACCAAGCACAACGGCAGCAGTCTGCGCTCATTGCACTCACCACGCCGCGGCGGCTAAAAAGGACATTCAGAAAAACTATTTGGGCCCTTGTTAGCTTGTATGGCACACTGCAAAAATGCATGTTGTCGCCCTCCACTATCCACATGAATGAATAATGAACACATCTGTATGATACTATGCTTCATAGTACTTCCTGGACACAGTTCTCAGGTCCCCTGGGACATGGGGCTGTAATCCGTTAGAGTAGTTCTCTGGCAACATGCCAGGCTTTCTCTAGAGTGTCCACACAGTGCTGAGCATTGCCAGCTTGTTTGCTAGCATTTGATTATCCTTTTTCTGGTCACGCGCGCACCGTGTGCTATAGCCAAGGGCTTTCCGCGCCCTAAGCGGAGTTTAATAAGAGTACAGAACACAGTAGCAGAGGCTGAAGACGAAGTGATAATTCAGGGCTCTCCTGGCAGCCCGCGCTGCCACGGATGAAACCGACATGAAACTGTCAGCGACAGACAGCTCAAGGGATCAACCGCCATGTGTGGCGTGTCCCATGCCAAGTGAATGAATGAACGTGAACGTGATCATCAGCACAGAATGGAGTGATGCCATGGGGCCCTGCAACAGAAGCACCATGCTGGGTACACTCCTCCCTAGTACACTGCCATTACAAAAAAGAAGGAAAGAAAGGGACAATGGGCTGGCGCCACCAGCACCCTCGCAGAGAGGTGGCTGCCACTCCGCATGCTACGTGCTCAGCAGCAGCAGTATTGCTGGTGGCAGTGCTCAGCGGAGCGCGGTTGCCAGTGGCTGCTGGCCGGCCGCGTCCGACAGCACTCTGACCGTCGGGCAGCACGCTCTGAAGCGGCAGTGGGTCCGGCTTGCGGCGAAGAGGGTGTACGGGGGAGAGGCACTGGCGGATGGCTCATCATGGCAGGCGGCGCCTGACTCGCAGCCCTTCGACAATGGCAGCGGCTTCAGGAGCTACCCCGACAACGGCTACTTTGTCTAGATCTATAGAGCGGGGAAAAAACCGGACTGCAGTACTTGATACTGAATCGGTCTAGTAGATCGTGGAGCGCACGCAGGTTCAGCACACACAAAGTTGTGTTGCAGCAAGACCAAGAAGGTGCTGGGTGCTGCTCATCAGCGCTCAGTTCAAGTGCCGCTCATCAGCAGCACGCGCATGGATCAGCAGCAGTGCAGCAGTCTGCGACATTGGCACTGGTATACACGCGCTCACAGCGCGGCCGCCGGTGCGTAGTGCATGTGTGTTCCATTCTTGTTGTATGTGGGTGGAAGCCGCGGTACATGTGTGGTGTGGGTGCCGCTGGGGCGGCTACACACACAGTTTTTGTGTGGGGTACGGACATGTGCGCACATCGACCGCACGACAGCATCACACAGCTAGCCTGCACTTGGCTGCACTTGGTTGCGAGGGAGTTGCTGCGCCTGCCCACATTATATTACGGCGTATGCGTATACAGCTTATTCTACGCCGTGTATGCGAAGGCCGTATACACTGCCATATACGCTGCTGCCTGCAGCGCCCCCTGCTGCTCTCTTACGCGCCCCCCTTGCTGTGCTGAGTACATCACTGGGGTGGGCTGTCCACTGTTTCAGCGATGCAACTGTTTCTTGGGTTGCCTCCGGCAGTTACTGTGGGTGTAACCGCCACTTTCTTGAAGGCAGAGGCATGCTGACAACGCCGCTGTCTGACTTCGAGCATCGGCCGGAAACCATCTCACGAGCAAGCTTGTTGCGGCCCAGGCGCCTTAGTTAGATGTACGCACAGTGCTGCCGAGGAGGCTGAGCAGGCAGCGTGAACGGCAACGGCAGCGGCGCATCTGCTCCAAGAGCAGCAGCTGCAAATCGACGCCCAGCCTGGGGTACAGTCGACGGTCTGCTACGCAAACAGCGGAATCGGGGCAGCATGTTCGCCACTGCCAACCAGCAGCAGAGCTCCCTGAAACGTGTCTCTCGAAATTCAGCTTCCTATGCAAGTCCTGCAACAACGCTGCATGCACCGCCGAATCCTGGAGCTCCAGTCTGTTGAAGGAAACTGAAGGCTGCAACATTCGGCTCATGGGAGATGCCCACCTGAAGGCTGCCATGGCATACGTACCACTGGGGCTGCATACCTGTTCATGGCGTTGCTAATGTGTTTGCTCATGCGGCTGTAATGGGGGGGACAGTGTGAGGCATGCCACAAGCACGCTCACCAGTTTCATGCCTATGATCAGTGGGAGCCAATCACCGCTGCAGCAGTATGTATTTACACACGCATGTTTGCACCAGTGGGGCATTGCTATGCTGAGTAGCACGTGTTTAGGCACGGAACGGCCCCGTTTACGTTGCTGCATACGTTTATACGCTGATATAACGTTTATACGGCATTATGTACGTTCTACGCATGTACGTCGTATATCGTCGGCAAATATACGTTTTCGCGCAACCCTACTCCAGGTTGGCAAAGACGGCAGGGGGGGGGGGGGGGGGGGGGGGCGCACCGATGCAGCATGCACAGCAGTTGCCAAGTACTTCGCAGTAGTATACTTCAACCTGAGAATTTCGCACCTCCGGCTTGCTTAAAGCTCAATACGCACACTGCCATGGCAGTAGTACTACCCCTGGTAGTACAACTGTACTGGGAAGTGCTACAGCAGCTGCCTGGCAACACACCTTGAAGTTCACCAGCAGACTGCGCGGCCCTCAGCTTGTCAGCGCAAGAAGTCGGACTGCTGCTATGACCAGTAGCTACTGCAGCTACCACCACTGCCGCTACTGCAGCTACTGCCTGCAGCCTACACAGCCCACCAGTGTCACACGCGCGCACAGCCTGCAGTAGACTAGTTGAGGAGTGTCACGCCCAACCGCTGCAGGCTGCAGGCGGTACCGCGTCTCACCTCGGCCAGAGTCCACGCATCCCTCAGCAGGAACTGGTTACTAGTCCTAGCGCGTGCAGCCATGCCTGCCCCGCCGCCGCCCGCCACCGCCCTCCCCGCGTCCGCTGCTGCAGCGCCGCTGTCCCCATCGTCGGCGCCGCTCTCTGATGACGACTCATCCTCCCAGGCGCCGCCGCCTCCGTGTTCATGCACGTGCGCCCAGTCGCCCGCTGAAGGGCTCTCCAACTCCGAGTCGGAGCTGCTGTCCGAGCCTTGCACGCTGTCGGGCTCCAGGCCAGGTGGATGAACCTGCATTTTTCATGGTGCCATGCGTCAGGGGCAGTGGCACCAGCCGTCACACTCTGGCGTAATAAACATCGCCTCCCCTACAGAAGGTAGGCAGCTAGCCACTCGCTGCCCAGCATCATGCATGGCCACCGTACCCTGACTGAGTACGCATGACTGCTGCGCAGTAGTCTAGACCGCAGCACACACGTGAGCGCCAATGGCGCGCCTGCAGCAGCTGGCATGCCCGCGTGCGCTGACAGACATGCCATACGTGCAGTGAGCGCATAGTGGGCGCATGCATGCTGCAGCAGCTGAGTCACTGACAGACTGGCAATTGTGGCCGCGGCCCGCAGTGGGCGGCACTCACCGGCAGCAATCCCTTGCCCACCATGCGCTCGACGCGCCTGTCGGTGGGCAGAATATTGGCGCACAGCTCCTGCGGCAGCAGCCGTGCACTGCCCCGCTCAATGTCCTTCAAGATGCACGCCAGCGGGAACTCGGGCACCAGTGACCCAAGCTTGTACTTCCGCGCCAGGGCGCCGCCGCTGCGCGCGGTGCCGCTGTCAGCCGGGCCGGGGGCAGTCTTGTCCTGCGACGCGCAGCCCAGGTTGACGGAAAACTCGTCCCCCTTGACGACGCCTGCCCGGCGAAGGTCTTGGTGCGCACATTCCACTACCACTGTACCCCCCACCCTGCCCGCGCATGTGAAACTGTATCGCGCCACCAGCTGCACCCCGGGCTGTTGCCGGCTGGCCAGGTACCTGGCCGTGTGCGTTTCAGCAGCAGGGCAGGCAGGGGAGGGATCAGCGGGGTCGTGCATGCTTGGGTGGTGAGGGTTACCGCTGTGTAGGCGTGGCAGCTCATGGTCGCACGCCTTCATGCGTTTCCACCAGCAGGTGTACATGCGAGTGGGTCTGCGTGCCAGGTTTGAACTGGTGGTGGTGCCTAGTGGCACCCACAAGCCACGTGTGCTAGGCAAGTCCTGCTGCAAGTGCGCACACAAGCCCCCGCCGGCAGCTGCACCGTGCACCACTCACTGTGGCGCCGGCCGGCCATTGGTGCGGCACTCTGTGCCACACCTGTGTTGCTGGGGCTGCTGCAGCTGCAGCAGGCGGGCGCCAGCCGGAAAGCTGCATGTCCGGGCGATCGCGCGGTGCCAAGTGCAACCGCTGTTGCGCACACCAGCTGAGCAGCAACATGGATGTGTGCCGCCGCAACAGTGGCAGGAGAGGAGGAGGGGATGTAGTAGCCACACACACCTGGCAGTATCGGTGACCCCGGGTGTTGCTGAGGCAGCCGCCTTGCGGGGCAGCGGCCGTATCGCCGCCCCCGCAGCAACAGAGGACCTGCCAGCGATTGATGAGAAGGAGCTCAGGCCCTTGGCCTTGTCTGCCACGCTGGTCAAGGCAGCTGCGGGGCAGGCGCGCTGCCGATGCAGGTTGCGGTACATTAACCCTGGCACCGCGGCGGAGTCACCCCCATCTCGCTGGCGGCCCTTGGGGAGGCGGCCGCCCACATTCATGATGGGTTGGGGGGCGTGTATCTTTTGTGGTGTGCAGCAGAGGTTTCGCAAGTCTGATCTTTGAGCTGCCTGCGCATGAAGCGAAGAACCCGGATGTAAAAAAAAAAAAATACGGCCGAGGCCGCTGCTCAGAGTGGGGCTCGAACCCACGACCTTCAGATTATGAGACTAACGCAACTGCCAACTGTGCTATCCGAGCTGTTGGAGATGACGGCTTGAAAACCTTTAGGAGTCACCTAGACTCGCGTCGGCCCAAGGTGCGCCATCGCAGCCCCAGCAGCTGGCTGCTGCCGCACGGCACGGCTGCATGCATGAGGCATAGCGCCCCAATCGTGCTATCATCACTTACAGGTTCCAGGCTCAAGCCCTGGCGGAAGCGCAGTTCCTTTCCTGTTTTTACGGTGCCTCGGCAGCCGCCTCGCAGTCCTTTCAAAACTTTGGCAACCAAAGTAAGGCAGTACCCAGTACCTGTGGTGGCACCACCGACCTCTGCGGCATCTACAGCAGCGAAGCACCGCCAGCCCTTCCAGCAACACCGCCACCCAGAGCCGCACAACACAAGACACAACACAGTGCGCGCACCTGTACATACAGTACAGAGTCTTCTTCTTATCGCGTTCGAATTCGACTGTTGAAACTGAGAGGTTCTTGGCGTCTGATCCGGAGACACGCTGCTGGTCCAGTGGTCCACAACACAGCAGCAGGACTCCTGGGCAGCGGCACGACTGTTGCTCTTGTTGAGAACCAGCAGCAGCAGCGCTGGCACAGCAGGAGCAGGCAGTGCACCAGCCTAGGCGCCCGTATCTGGCCCAGGTGTGCTCTTAGTGCAGAGTGGGGCTCGAACCCACGACCTTCATCTAATTGTTATGAGCATAACGCAACTGCCAACTGTGCTATCCGAGCTTGGAAGTGACGGTTCTGTCAGAATGCGCTCCTTCCTCATTGCACTGCACAGTAGCTGCGGCCGCACGGTCAATCCGTTTTCCAGCGTTGTGGTGTCGGCCCACAGTCAGGCCAGCAGAACAGGCATGATGTGGGCAGGATGGGGACCTGACACCAGACTTGCACACAAGAGTGAATTCATAGCCACCAAGTTGAGGGTGGCAAGGTGAAGTTGGGAGTTGAAGTGCCAGGAGGCACTGAGGAGTCTGAGTGACCTACTCAGGTAGGGAGCAGGTATCAGAGAGAGCAAGGTGCTCTACAGGAATTGTACAGGACCTGTGTAGGAACTGCACAGCAATGCAGGCCGTTCCCACACTCGCAGTCTTTAGACACAGCATATTTCTTTTTCGTGTATGTGCCACGCCCTGGTCCACACTAGCAACGGTAATCCGCATTGCCAGATCCATTGCTGGCGCTGGCTACCGCTAACCCATTCGTGCGCTCGATGCTGCACAGCCTTTTCACACCAGCTGTGCGCTGGCAAAGGCAAAGACGGGCGTGCGCCATTTAGCCGTCTTAAACCAGGGGTTAAAGATCTGCCCGTTGCGGCGCAATAAACCGCTTGGCGCCAATTTCGATTTCAGAAGGGCACACACACAACGCCGCTTCCAGCTCTTCAGGCAGCCAACGGCTTGGAGAGGGCGAGGCAGCGAACTGCTGGCAGCAGGTTCAGCAGCAGCAGCACCAGCAGCCCCCCCCCGGCCCCCACACCCGCCGCCAAGGTCAATCACCGAGGTCAACATCGGCGACACAGGCACGCACGACGTGCGGCAGCAGCGCAGGCATCAGCGCCGCCACCACCGCACCCTAGCTCTCCCCGCATTGGACCACGCATCAGGAGCGGCAGCTTTCAACACCACCCCCATCGGCAGCAGCAGCAGCAGCAGCAAGCAGCAGCAAGCCTCTCTCCATCCTGCCCTTCAGTGACCTTGGACGCCCCACGCACCCCACGCAACTCCTCCCGTCGCACCCGCGCACCGCACGCAATCCGGCCGTCTCCATCCCGCTCGTCGATTTCGCACTCCGGGCTCCACCATGAGCGACAGCCAGCTAGAGGCTAGCGACCCCGGGCAGTCCGAGGCCCGCACCAGAACCGTTGTTGTGACCTGGACGGCTGAGCACGAGTACCTGCAACTCTGTCTCTTCCACATTGATGGGCGGCTGGCAGTTTTAAGCGCGCCCAGGGGCTCATCAGGGGAGAAGGTGCCCAAGAAGAGCTGGCTTATGACCGTCAATGGCGTTGACACCACAAATCGCACGTTCCCGCAGCTGATGCCCTTGCTCAAGGCTCGGCCGCTCACAGTTGTGTTCGCACATAAAGTGGCGGCGGTGCAGACGGCGGCGGCGGCGGCAGCGGGAGGGAGAGCGTCGCTGTGCTGCTGCCACTACTGAGGCAGAGCGTGTGCTGTTGTTGGCTGGAGGCCAGGTTGCTCTGGCTGTCACTACAAGGAAAGGCCTGGGAAAACATGCTGGTCGCTTTTGCATCATCTCGAGGGCATGCTGGTGCAGTGCTGCACTGTTCCTGTTTGTGCTGCGTTGCATGTGCGCCTTGTGCCCACGTACACTGCAGGAACAAGTTGCATCAGTTGTCACAAGCCCGCTACAGCCGTGCACCCTCGATTGAATACAAAGTGCAGTCAACACATGAGGCGGTTCCACAAGATACAGTGGGCGTCGGTGTCCCTAGCAAGTCAGCTGCCGGAAAAACAGGGCAACCTACTGCATGTCGTGACTGGCCGATGAGCACGGCACAGCAGCGGTCTGCGGCCGCCTACTAGTAGTACTGGCCGCAGGGGCACAGTGCAGGCGGCGTTGCAGCTCCTGTGCGCAGCAACCGTGCTGAGCAGTTTTCCAGGCGAGCTTTACTGCTGCAGCTATGGGGTTGCCACAGGGTCTGTCTGTCGTGGTACTCTCAGTGGCTTGACCACATGCCGCCACTGCAGCTGCCCCTGTGACACAGCATGAGCGGGAGGAGGTTCTGAAGATGTGTGTGGCTTCATGATGCACCTACTCGAAGTTGAGGTATGCGTCCACCTGCACACATGCTGCCGCAGCGCACGAGCGACAGCAAAGCGTGACAGACGCCGGTTGCTGCCGGTGCGGTGACATACTTGTATCTATGTGTCTATTGCACAGAGAGGCTCCCACCAGGGGTGGTATGTGTACATACATCAGCGGAGGGAGAGCCTTGGTGTGGGGTTGAGCGTTTGTGTGTGCTGCAGGTTGTACGCCGTACCACGGCGCATCTGACAAACAAAAACAAGGGAATGAATTGTTGTAATGGGGATGGTGCGGGTGCACAAGAAGCGCACACGGCAGTCCCGGATGCCGTCGCCAAGGGCTAGCGCTGCCTTTCGCAAAATACTGCTATGACAGCGCTGCCGACAACGGCTCTGTGTAAATACCTGTCGCCGCGCCTCCGCTTGCCATCGTGTGCAGCGGATTGTGGTACTGTGCTAGTACTGGCGCGCGACACGTGTTTCTGCGTTGGCACTCGCTGCCCGCGCTGCAGAAGCCGCTCCACTGTGGTGGGGCGGTCCTGCGGTGGGCGACAGCCAGGGTCAATGGCAGTGCTGCAGTGGCTCTCCTTGTCGCGTCTGCTCCACAAGCGTGCGGCGCGGAGCACCCCCAGCACTGCCGCACAGCCCTGCGCAGCTGCCCTCGTGTGTTCCACACCTTGCACAAGGGAGTGGGCCTGCCCCTCCGGGTGTTGAACACAACGGGTGCATGGCGCACGCACGCCCCCCACCCCCCCACCCCCCCCCCCCCCCGGC
>JAULBY010039310.1:0-13809 GCA_032358315.1 Ophiocytium majus | reverse complement strand
CGATAAACAAAGACACTAACACCAGCACACCGGGCGTCTTGTACTTGCAGGGCACGGACCCGGCGCTGATCGTGTACTCGGCTATTTCGACCGGAAAGACACCGTCAGGTGCGACAACGTCCATGTACGGCCCGGTCACCGGGCTCTCCACTCACTTTCGCACTTACCAAAACGGAAGTAGCGTCGCCAACGGGTGGGTCTGGGAGACTAGCAATAGCGCTGGGGTAGGCGCACTGTCCACGGGGGGCGCGCTCCAGGTGAAAAGTACATTTCTGAGCGAAGGAGCCATACTGAGCAACGTGGTGTCGGGTTGTAAAGTGTCGAAAGTGCAGCACGCCGCAATGCAGTCCCGAAACACTTCTCCCTTGCTCAAAAACCTAAACGGTAGAACTCTCACTTTGGAGGACGGGTGGCTGGTGAGTAACAGGCAGTACACCTCAAACGAATACGGAGGAGCCGGCCTGTTGGCCACACCAGCCTCGAACATAGCGCCTCCTATCATTTCCATCTCCAGCTTTGTGACGGTAGACAATGTGAGCGCCATCTTGGGCGAGGTGGTTTGCGATGTCGATGGTGTGACGCTCACCCCTTACACAATTACAGACGGCATAGCAATTGGCGGTGTTGATTTCGCAACGTGGGCGGGCAGCGTAGACACTAATCTGATCGGCGTCAACGCCGCTCTCGCCGCCCAAGGTGTCGTAGACGGCATACAGGCAGCGATCACCGCCGGCAATGGCATAGCCAAGCTCTGGCCCCAGTTCCAGGGCTACGCTCCCCTCCCAGACTACCAAATACCTGACGAATTTATGCAGGGCATGGACCCGGAAGATATGACATATAGTATGGCGGACGGGCTCGCTAGTCTGGAGCCTTCGGGTAGTTGGACTAACGCGGCCGGAGCCGCGATTGAGCGGGCGACGGCTCTGTTTCGGGTGACTGGAAACATGTCTGTGACCGGCGCGACCGAGTTCGGCACCGAAATGGTACCATTATTGGTGCGCGCAGTGGACACCAACGTATCGTATAACCCGGTTGTGGTGAGCATGGGAAGCACCGCCAAAGTGTACTATGACGGCTCGATAGTGAAAAGCAATGTGGAGGCGACTACCGTAAATGGCAAGGTGAACGGGAGCAGGCGGTACCCCCGTTTTGAAGCCCGTCGTGGGAAGAAGCCATTGCAGGCACACCAAAGTGCAGGCACACCAAAGTGCAACACACTTGGTCTGCCACCTCATCTCTGCATGTCAAAAGTTCTCTGTGCAGAAGAGCATCCTGTATCGGCGTTATCATAAAATAGACACGCCTACTTCGAAGTGCTTATGTAACGAGGCCAAGGCTTGCAACCTACATCAAAGTAGTCTTGCACATGCATGAGAGAGGAATCCAGTGCACAACCATGCGCGTACATCACGCAGTACCTGCGCATAAATGTGCTGCTAGCAGGTCCATTGGGGTAATCCACTAGAGCAGTGCTGTAGCAACATGCCAGGTTTACACTAGATTGCACATTGATGAGCATTGCAATGTTGTTCGCTAGTCGCAGGAAGCAGCATATTTGGGGTCAAGATTCTTTCTGCCCATGCGCACGCCATGTCAACAGGGTTTCCGCGCCCCAAGCGGAGTTTGATAAAAAACTCTAGAAGTATGTACACATGTTGCCAGAAACTGGGGTATTTGATAATTCCAAAGTATACTTACAAATCATGTACATGCATGCACATGCGTCAAAAATACACTTCTGAAGTACATGTGAAGGTACATAGGTATACATGTGTATGCATGTAGACAAACTTCCTTGAGTACAATACGTCCGACGTATTACCGACTTCTACTACTGTAAAAGTATAGGCCCGCTGCACATTACATGTTTGACCACCTGCCGTACAGTGTCCTTCCTAAAAAATTGTGTACTTCTAGTACTTCAGTATATCATTTGGCGTATGGCTTGCTTACTGATGTATTTGCACACTGTACACCACAGCCTTCGGCAGGGCATTGTGCCTGTGTCAAGTCAAAATCTGGGCTTAATATCATTTCAGGCTCCTGCCATGTATGAATGCCATATATCGCGGCTTGAGGCGTAAAAATACTCTGTATGGTACCTATGAAGTACTACTACTACCAGTGATTTTTTGCAACACTCCAATAACGCCATGTGCCCTGGCCCATACCTATGTACAGGACTGCAGTACTAGCAGTGGTATTACTACATGGCGCCATAGCATCTTTGCCGCAGGTGCAGCTGGAGCACTACCCTGCAAAAGCTGCCCCGGCGGCGGCCGCTGCAAGGCTCCCCTCCCATTACCTCCTGAAACTAGTAAGACCACTCGCTGTTGAGAATTTTGATTCGCGATGCACATGCGTACTCCCTGTTGGTACACCACACGGTATTCCCACACCCGCAGGTAAAAGTAAGTAAACAACTACAGTTGACAATGTGCACGCCTCCGCACTAAACGTATTTCTCTACTATCATTACTATATCACACAGGCCCCAGCCACGGGAGTGCCTGGGCTCAGTCACCTTTTTGGTTTCTTTCACAGGCACAGGCATGGTGTGCCGTCCTACCTCCGCCCTGGGGTCGGGCGCGATTTCCGCCATCTTGCTGCTGCGCACATCCGTGACGACCTTCACCATGTGCTGACGCTCGAAGTCCCCAGGCCCCTCCACCGCCCCCAGAAACCCCCGGAACACCACAGACCTGCAGCTGACCCCCCACTCGGCAGACGCTGTCGCCAGCTGCCTGTACGTGTGTGTCGGGTCATGCTTGTGCGCCTCTAAATTCCGCTGCAGCTCCCGCACCCAACGCGGCACCTCATGCTGCTGCGGCTGCTGCCCCTGCCGGGCCGCAGTTGCCGCGCCTTCGTCCGCCACTGCGCGCAACGGCATGCCGCCACTGCAGCTGCTGCTGCCCCGCCGCAGCACCTCCACTCTGCGACACGCCCCGCCTGTTGCTCGCGTAAGAAATGTGTTCCTGTTGGTGCGGCCGTGGGTGGCGCTCAGGCTGCCGAGAAGGAAGCCGCTGCCGCAGCGGAGCCCCGCGCAGTGCAGTAGCAGGCACAGATACACAATGGATGGCCGCATTGGTAGGCTGCGTCCGCGCAGGTGCTCTCAATTGAGTTGCAATGCACCGCAGAGAGCTGAAGCAACAACTTTTTTTTACTTCAAGTCCAAGTTCAACAATTTGCGCCGGTGAGTTCATTGCGCCTGACCGGACGAGGCGGCAAATTCTACTGTACCAAATCCTACAAGTTTGGTTCTGTTGAAGTGCCATTTCTGCGACTCAAGCACAGTGTGTGGTTTTTCTTTTACGGTGATTGCATTATGGGCGGACCACCGACGCGCTGCAGCGAGCATGTACACCCAAAAAGCGCCATACATGACAACTGGCTGCGAGAGTGCACCCATGCCCGCCATGTACAAACGAAGGTGTTATGACAAGGCACCCGTGCGTACCACCGCAGGCATTTGGCAGCGGACAGTATACTAGTAGTGTACATGCAGAGCTGTGTAAAATACAGCAGCGACAGCCGGCCACAACTGCACAACGATAGCCGGCTGCCGCTGCGGAGAATCAATCTCCCCTGCAAGACGCGTATATGTGACAATGGCCGCTCCCAGGTGGCTGTCACACGGTCATACTAGTAGCATCTCACTCGCCGCCATGCCCGCGATGTTATGGGGGCATTCGGCGGGAACAGCGCAATGCAGGGTGCTGTGGTCCGACTGTGTTTGTGAAAAGCAATACGCACATGAAACAACGTCTCTGCTGCGGATTCCGGCCCGCGTCGAGATGCGACACCCCCGGGGGGGAGGTTGCGGGGATGGGAGACTGCCGCGTCTACCGGTCAACTTGGTCAGTGTCCTATCCCTAGTGCCCCCCCCCCCCCCTGTGGGCCCGGCCGGGTTTATTGGCAGCGCAGCGGCAGCGCAGAGAGAACACGGTTGCCACACGGGTGCCGCCAGCACGCGTGCCCGCAACGTGCCCGTGCCCGCGCACTGCGTGCCTGCGTGCTGCCCCGTGCCCGGTGCACGCTACAGCGGCTGCTGCGCCACAGACCCCTGCACCGAAGACCCCTGCGGCTCGACCCTGGTCATCGTGGGCATGGTGTTGTTGTGCACATTGTTGACCGCCGACTGCTCCGTAAGGCTCTCCTTGATGGACCCCTGGCTGTTGCCGCGCACCATCCCCGTCGGCATCCTGTTCAGCCTGGGCGGGTTGGCGACGGCCGGAGTGCCCGAGGGGGTGCCCGAGTTGCGGGGGGACGCGGCGGGGGAGACGCCGGGCGACGCACCGGGCGAGCCGTTGCCGTTGGGCGCCACCTTGTATGAGTCGACCGGATCCGTCCTGGTGAAGTTCTGGACGAAGACGTTGGACAGAACAATTTTCCTGCGCACGCGGGCCGGGGGTGGGGGGACGGGCGGCGGCACCACCTGTGGGTCACAGACTATGACTCACAGTGTACTAAGAAGCGCTTCACCACACTTCAGAAGTACGCCACGGGATGTATGTGCCCTGGTAGAGACAGTGTACTGTATAAATGCAGGTATAAACTACGTCTGCCGTGTATCGTGTTTTGAGGTGCCCGTGTGGGAAGTATGCGGTAATCGGTGTAACAAACGTACTTGAAGTATACAATACTTCAGAAGTATGGCATGTGCCGCGACCCATGATTACCGGTCATGGTAACTGGAAGCAAGTGCACGGGTTTGACATCTGCCAGCTCAATTCAACAGAAGCTAGGCTGACCACACTCTGGGCAGGAATGATGGCTAGAAAAAGGCGCGTGTTGGTGTTTCAGGTGTCAGCTGCTGGATGCCACTCCCTGCCATGCGTTTGCGTACCGTTATGGCATCGCAAGCAGCAGATGAGTGTCTACAAAGGAGATGAAATTGCAGTTTCAAAGTTGGCTGCTATCTATTGAAGCTGAGGTTTGGAGCACGCACCTGAATGGGCGGTAGGCGCGATAGCACAGGAGGCCCATGGCCACCAGCTTCACGCAGCATATTGCCACGAACAGGTCCTGGGATGGGGCAGAGCGGTCCGGTAGCCGGCATGCATACATGCGTGCTCAGCTCAGCAGCAGTATGCGAAGTTCTGAGTCAGGCGCTGCAGTGTCTGGCGGCCTGGTTGCTTGGTGTCAGTGCCACACAGAGGTACTTTTGAAGTACTACTGTAGTACTTTTGAAGTACTTCTAAGTACTTGAAGTATGTAGTACTGGGTAGCACCCAATATCGGCAGCTGTATGGCATAGCGCTCGTTGCCCAGCCATGGCAGTGCCTGAACACGAGCAGCCGGAGTCTGCAGCATACTGGCAGCTCAACTCTTCGTACTTCGAACAATATTGTAAGGTACTGGTACTTCGAAGCAGGTACTTCAAGTTCATTTTTACTACTAGTAGTTCTTCTGAAGCACTACAGTAGTACGTCAAAGCACCGGTACTTCTAAGTATACTTACAATCGTTTGCGCGCTCTGACGCGTAATACTTCCTATGCATACATGTAAATATGAATAAAGGTCCCCTGGGGCATAGGGCTGTAATCCGTTAGAGTAGTGCACTGGCAACCTGCCAGGCTTTCCTCAGAGTATACACATCCTTTTTTCTGGTCACGCACGCACCATGTGCTAAGGGCTTTCCGCGCCCTCAGCGGAGTTTAATAAGAGTACATATGATTCGAAGCACATGTACATGTACAGTACTTGAAGTACTTCGACGTATACCAGCATCACGCTATCTGCACACATGCGGGTCCCTGAGACAGCGCGGCGGGTGGGCAACGCTACACTCATCCGGTGGGGCAGGATGGTAAGTTAAACGTGCACTTCCTCTATGGCAAGACATGAGCCAAGTACCACGCGCAATGGCAGGCGTCGCTTGTGGATGCAAGAGAGACATTGTGTGGGGAGAGGCATGGACGACCCGGCAACTCCTAGAGTCTGAGACTCACCAGTACCGCGTTTGCCTCGTTGACCCTCTTCTCCATGACATGCCAAGCCATTCCCTGTGTGGCGGAAGACACGCAGCAGCCAGGCAGCAGCATCAATTGAGCGCATGTGAGGTAGGGGACGAGTCGGACTCCAGACGGCTGTATATCCTATGGCGGGCCGGCCTGCCTACTCGGATGCCCCGCACGCCTCTCAACCTGTTTGCCGGCTGCCGTTGTGGCGTCCCGGTGGTGGTGGCTCCTGGTTGCGGTGTGTGCGACAGAATGTGACACCCAGGGTTGCGTGCAGCAACCGAACTGCCAGGGGGTCTGCCCGCAACGGGCAAATCACGCCGCTCCATCACTTGCGCCGTTGACCGCAGTCATGTGTTTGCAGCGCGCGTGGGACACACACGTATGCCCATGGCAGGCACGTGTGGCGGGCGTCTGTACATAATGGCGGCCACTGCAGTGCATGAAGCAGCAACCAACTTCAACAGTTTTGCTGTCGCTGACCGTTTCGTGCGCAGTTGCCCGGCTGCCTACCGCATAAGTGTTTGTGCCGGCCGCCAACTGCAACCAGACACATACTCGAGCACACAGTACGGGGACATACATGTAGCCTCTTTTGGCCATCTGTGCTGCTGCATGCGTGCATCCTTGTCCAGGGTGCAAGGCATGTTGTCTCGTTAGAGAGTTCCTGGCATGCATTTATCGTCTGTACCAGTCACGCATGGTCATGGGAGCACAAATGCGCCCGCGTGCGCACCACACGTGCAATTTCATGTCTTATTTCATTACCAGCCACTAAGTATCTGTTGTACCACAGTAAAATCAGCTATGACAGGGTCATGGGAGCACATGTGCGCGCGTGCGCGTACCGCACCTGAAACTTTTTACTGACAAAGTTCCTGGTATACATTAATCTTCTGTTATCAGTCAGAGCATGGGCATGGGGGCACACTACGCGCGCAACACACCTGCACAAGATAGATCCAGGTTCAAATCACCTGGGTTTGTCTACTGTGGTTGACAACGTTGACCCCAAAGCCAAACCAACAGGTTCATACGTGGTGAGTTGTGTACACTGTAAGCGGAGTTTAATAAAAGTACACTGTACACTTTGCACACGTCTCATGTAGCATGGCTCAGCAGACATTGGTGAAAAGTTACTGTATTCTTGCTCTTTCATACGCTATCGATTTGCACACGTGAACGGGGTGATTTCAGCAGTGCACTCTGCACTACTAGTATCTATACAGTGTACATGCGGCACATGCCACGTTCAAACATACGTTTTTGTGCCACTCTATGTGGCGCGCGCACCTGCACCAAATAAACCCAGCAGCCGGCAGAGTCCGTCCCATCCCACTCCACAAACACATCCTGTGCACCGTCCGCATCGATGACCGTGTTCATGGGTTTGCAGGACGCGCTCACAATGTAGCGCTGCCCGTTGATTTGTTGGTCGCTGGTGACGGCCAGCTGCCGGTTTGCGATCCTGCGCGGCATGGTGAGTTGGGCTCACTTAGACGCCATTTGGGAGCATTTAGATAAAGTATACTGGCAGGTACACAAAAAAGCGATACACGGCACGTTTACTGTATAGTACATGCGTTCATGTGAATTTTCATGTGCACCGTATTTATCCGCACCTTATACGGCACACAATGCAAAGCTCACACGGTACGACCCATCACCACTCATGCTGCAGCGCGGAGCAGTCCCACGCAGCAGCAGCACGCACCAGTCGCTGCTGAGCCTGAGCCCGTCAGCAAATGACGTGTCGCTGAGAATGTGCCAACTTACTGGGCTGTGCATCCCTAGTCATGACACAACAAGTCATCTGCAATGCAATCTCGGTACTTTGTGGTGCTGAGTGGAAGCAGTTTGCAGCGGTTCTCACCAGTCGCTGCTGAGCCTGAGCCCGTCGAGGAACGACGTGTCGCTGAGCTCGATGTCGACGGCGGTGCTTCCATCCCGCAGGTGCATGAGTGACGCCGCGAGCTGGTGGGAGCCCGTGCTCGCCCGGTAGTAGTACACGGCGGAATAGCCGTGGCCGACCACCTGCGCCGCCGAGCCCACCAGCTGGCTCTTCCCTGCGCATTGCACATGGGCAACGGCATGTGGTTCGTTGGAGGGGGGGTGTCTGCAATGTGAGCGTCGCACACATGCTTACCGTAGGATATTGGGGTATAAGACCCTCCCCTCCGAGTTAGAACCCCCCCGCGTCAGTGGACGAGGGGCGCCTGGCTGTACGACCCGGGGTTACCTCTACATCAAGCTATATACGAAGTACCTCGGAGTATCTGGTAAAGATGGCGTTCCTCAGGAAAAGTAGAACCTGGTGTGTGATAGCACCAGCGCTCACCGTTGAGGGTGCTGCCCATGAGCATGACTCCGTCCGGCGGGCCAAGGGCCTCTGGTCCATCGATGTGCACGGGGCTGGCCGTCCACCTGCAACCGTACACAAAGTATTCGCGATTAGTGCGCTTTCATTAAGTACTTAGTGAGGTACGAGGTCGAGTGCGGGGTCCAGAGACCTCTCGCGGGCCCCATAATTCTGCATACACAATCCGCAATGCCCTATTTAGCTCGGTACGGGTTTTGGTTTGGTGTGGGGTGCTAGGGGGGTGACACTACCCCGCACTAGATCGCTGCGATGGGAAAAAAAAACAGGACAGGGGCAGCAGGTCAGAAAGCTAGCGGTAGGTGTTCAAACTATCATTGGCAGGCCCATCAGAACGTCTCCGGGCCCTCCCAACCACCCCGGTGCCGCCCAGAAAAAGGAAACGCAACGAGCTCTGACGATTCCCACTTTTCCAGGGGCGTCGCACCTACTGTAGTGTTGCACGAAAACCTACATGGGCTTTTTTATGCTGTGTGTACGTTCCGCACGGCGTAAATGGCTTCCTCATATACGTTTTCGCGTAACCCGAGTCGCACCTGACGAGGGCCTCGAACTTGTCATCCTTGAGTACCTCTGGGTGCAGATGCGAGTCCGGGGTGCCGTCCGTGTGCTTGCGCGGGTAGAAGGGCGTCTTAAAGCGCTGCATCTCGGACCACTTGGTGAGCCCCACCGTCGTGTGTCGCAGGCCTGTGGCGCGGCGCGGCGTGGCACGCGACAGGGCGGGTGACGCGACTTGTTACGTCATAACCCAGAATTACAGCATAATGCTTCCCCCAACAGGGCGTGTACGGCGTATGCGGTGAATGGACACGTCTGTACAAATGTGTGCCCCAATGCGTGATCGCAGACTTGGATGGCACCTCCTCGCCCGCACGTTTCCCCTGCATCGTCCACAATACACAGGTGGACAAGCCACCAAAGAGGCTTCGACCTGGCATTTTCGCCCCAGCCACTGCAGTAATTGTGCTCAGCAACTTTTTAGGTTTCTTTCAGACACATGCTCATGGGGGGGGTGATGGGGGGGCGCACGAGCCTTGGCTGCAAGGAGATTTCTGCTGCGAAGACACCGGGTGGCGCACATCGCCGACCCTTGTTTCTGCCAGCCTTCCTATGCACATTTCAGAATTTTGCTCTCCCGCACCCACTTCTTGGGTGGCCACCGTTACTTGATGAACCTTCTTGTTGCGGGTCCTGGCTTGGCCCCCCCGCACCGCCCTGTGGCCAGCTCCTGTGATGACAGATGACGTTACTACTTCGGAAATTATTCCGTAACACCTATCGCGGGATACGGCTTACATGCTGTAGGAATACGTACTACGTAGTATAATGAACACGCTATACTGTTCAACTTTTACGCCGCATCAACATTGGTATACCATGCAGAGTTAGGAAATACTTTGAAGTACTATGCTGTAGCCCATCACTACTTGTACTTTGTATGACATTACCTTCGGAAGTACATACGGGTGTGGCTGACCTGACTTGAGGGCCTCCGACACAATCAAGGCGGGGTCCCACACCTCTCCCTGCAGTTCCGGGCAGTTCGGCGCGGCTACCACCTGCCGCGTCGAGTTCAGCATCACCGCATACTCCGCCTGCACGCCAGGGGCCGCACAGAGCAGGCGAGTCCGATGTCAGGTGCGGCACGCACAGCAGCGGGTTTGTGCACCCAGTGCGCATAACCCATGCATATCACACGTTTATGCTTCAAGTATGAGCACATGTACTTCGACAGACATACTTCGAAGTAGTGTACACTTCGGAAGTACTACTGTAGTACTACATGTGTATACATGTACTTCTACACTTCTACAGTAGTACATGTGCATAGTAGTAGTACAGGTGCCGTGACGGCAGCATTCGGGCGTCTGCAGTGCCGTGCGCAACTTCAACTTTGACATCAAAACTCCAGCTTCAACCTACAACTTCAACACCATTTCATAAACCTCACCTCCGCCAGTCCGCTGGCCCGCACGAGGCGCAGGCGCGCGGTCTCCACGGTGGCATATCAAAGCTTCAAATTTCAACTTAAACTTCAACATCAAAGCTCCAACCCCCACTACAACTATAAAGCCATTTTATAAAGCCCACCTCCGCCAGGCCGCTGAGCCGCGCGAGGCGCAGGCACGCGGTCTCCGTGACGGCAGCGTCGCCAGGCGCCTGCAGCGCGGCGCGCAGTGGGACGGAACCGAGAAGAGTTGTGACTGCCCACAGCCCCTCGTCGATGTCCTTGTTCCACACCAGCAGCAGGTTCCCGGGCAGGCCGCCGCTGCGCACGTTCACCATCTCCCGCACCTGCAAGTAGGGTCACCGCGGGTGCACACGGGAGAGAGTTGAAGATCTGGAGAGAGTTGAAGATTGCACAGAGTTGAAGTAGGTATGCTGCGCACGTTCACCATGTCTCACACCTGCGAGGAGTACCGCATGCACACGGGAGAGAGTTGAAGACTGGGAGAGAGTTGAAGATCACACACAGCTGAAGTCAGATATGCTGCACACGGGAGACACATGAAGATCGGGAGAGAGTTGAAGATCGGTAGACAGTTGAAGATCGCACAAAGTTGAAAGAGATATGCTGCGCACGTCCACCATGTCCCGCACTTTCAAGTAGGGTAACCGCACGTGCACACGGGAGAGTTGCGCGCACGCGACAGACGGGCAACCTGTCTTTTAGAAGCTGCAGATGCGGCATACGTATGGCGTGTAGCATATTAGCCTGCAAGGCGTTCACGTGCCGCACGCAACGGCATGGGCGGCGTCATGGACGCACCTTGCTTCAGTAACCTGCAAGGGGCCTGTCTGCGTGCCGGACGCAGTTGAAGTAGATATGCTGAACGCAGTTGAAGTAGACATGCTGTGCACGGGACCCGGCGCGCCATGCCGGGTGGGCTTGCCTTTGTGCTGCCCGTGGCGGCCACCACCGGTTGAAGCAGATACTTTACGAAGAAAAGTACTCCAAGTACACTTATCAAGTACTTGGACTAAACACATGTACTCATTTACATACGCACTTCGAAGATGCATATTATATGTACATACTTCAGTGTGCGTTGGGCTTGCCTTTGTGCTGCCCGTGACAGCCACCACCATGCCCACCGCGAGGCTCCCCAGCCCCACCAGCACCACCAGCACGCTGTAGTTGCGTCGCTTGGTGAGAGCGTGCAGGTACCCTGCACGGGGCGTGCGGGACGCAGCAGAATGTACAGAGCACTCGCGATTTAGTGCACTTTGTTTTGGTGCGGTGCACGGTTCAGAGCGCGGTCCGGAGGCCTTTTACTGATCCACATGGTTGCTCTCTTGGTCACGTGCGGGCCTCACTTGAGTTACAGCAGACGACAATCAAGTATATACCAGGTGTACATACTTATAGTATACTTCAAGTATACTCCACAGTACAGAACTTACATACGTCTGAGGTATACATACGGTATATATTTACGGTATACACCAGTATACTGGTGTGAATTATACTTCAAACTGGTAGGTATACTTCGATGCACTTCATACTTCTAGAAGTATACTACTACTGCCATAACAGCAGTATATTGTGGTCATAAAAGGCCACGGCGCGACGGCATCAGCGAGCCAGACACACAGACTCACCGACATCCACGCTGTAGCCTTGCTTGAGGTGTCTCGCCATTTTCTCCAGCGGCAGCAGAAAAAGCCAGGTGGCTAGGCCCCTGCAACTCCAGCAGCAGCGTGTTTGAGCCAGGAATCGCAGCCAGTGGATGGGTAAAATACTCATGCAAGAGCTGTGCTGGGTGGCGGGTAAATGCCATGCCGCTCTCAAGTCCGGTGCCGGCTTGACGAGAGGGAACCTTCCGTGAATGCACGGCATCACCCGTTCACCAGTGTTGGCAGCGGGCAGCAGGTCAACCAGTGGCCTCGAGTGCTCCGCACGACAAGCGCTGCACGGTGGCACGCCACACACCACAACCTTTGTACCCTTCTGCTACTGCTGAGCATGCAGGATGCACACACAAACACACATGACACAGTGCGATTGTCCCTGCAAAACCCCATCGCATGACCAGTATACTGGCTCTGGCCCAGCTTGCGTGCGCGTGCAGCATCGCCTCTGCTGTTCCGCAGCAAGTGACGGGTGCTGCCCGCACGCTGTAACGCGTGCGCAAAAACGGCTCAGCCTGTCGGCGTGATGTCCCTTTGAGTGCAGGGATGCACAGCATGCCAGCAGTAGCAACTCATGCAGGGGCATCCCCATCAGCACCACCGTCTGGCAGCATGTCCAACATGACGCACTTCGAACATGCATACGCGGCACCAACCGTGTTCACAAAACGTTTCAAAAGTCACACTTGGCAGTATATTTATACCCATTACACCCCTGTTTGGGGGGAGTAGAGTTACGGGGCACTTTACGCAACTTCCAAAACATTCTACACGCCGCTGGCCACCACCACTCACAGCATGAGCATGTCGAGCAGCAACATCCCAAGCAGCCCGGCGATCTCCAGGTACTTGAGCGTCAGCGAGGCAGCCGGGTCCGTCGGTACCCCGCGCACCACGATGACCCGCGGCGCCTCGTCATTCAGCGGCAGCTGCACGATTGCAAGAGGAAGCAGACCAAGCAGATCAATAGCGGTGATGGATGATGATGGATATATACCCGAAGTATGCTATATGGCGTACAATACAAGGTACAGTCACGTTACGTACTACAGTAGCATTTGAGATGTAGTAGTGAACGTACGTATACGTCTGTGAGGACGCCGTGTCTATTGGTGCGCCCCGCATGACGGTCACCCGCGGTGTCTCGTCGTGCAGTGGCAGCTGCGCGATTGTGGGAGGCGTCAAACCAGGCACGTCAATAGCGGTGATGGGTGATGATGATGTACATACTCCAAGCATGCTATACGGCATGAAATTCAACGTATTCTAGATGTGGACGTATGTACACGTCTGCGAGGACGCCGCATCTGTCGGTGTCGGTACGCCGCAACAATGACCCACGGCGCCTCATCAGCGGCAGCTGCGAGTTTGTAAGAGTTGGCAAACCAGGCACATCACTCGCGGCTGATAAGATACCGAAGTACTTGCTTGGCATGATGCACCCTTCCAGCTTCTCTCCATTCAAGTGAAGCAGGTTTATTGAGGGCGCCCGCGTTGCCATTGTCGACCTTCCACGTGCGCACCGTGCCGCCCTACGGCTACGGCTCGGCGTTCCTGAAAACAGCGTGCGCGCACCTGGTCGGCGGTGGCATTGTCGACCTCAGTTGTGCGCCATCATGATGTATGGCTCCACGTCCTGATCACTAGGCCACCATTCACATAAACCAAGGCCTTCGTACACATGAATTCACGCCAAATTCACGTGCACCCACCTGCTCAGCGGCGCTGTTATCCACCTCTCACTTGCGCGCCGTCATGATGTGAAAGAAACCAAAAAGGTGACTGAGCCCAGGTACTCCCGTGGCTGGGGCAAAATGCCAGGCCGAAGCCTGTGT
>JAULBY010039299.1:0-13810 GCA_032358315.1 Ophiocytium majus | reverse complement strand
TGGATCGGTGTGGGGCTTTGAGCTGGACGGCCTTACCGCGGACGCGGCAATACTGATGCCGGTGATGCGGCAGGTGATGCTGTGGATAGGGTGCGCCAGTGCGTCTGCGCGGGCGGCGCAGGCGCGCATTGACAGGGGGGCCAGCCTGGGGCTGTCGCCGGGCGGCGTGGCGGAGATTTTTTACGTCAACAACCACGACGGTGAGCGAATTTTAGTTGTTGTACTGCCTGCATGTGTTCTCTACGAAAGCATGTGAGTCACTATTTTTTTTCTACTGTATGTTGACAACCGTGATGGTGAGCGACTGCACTATTGTGGTACCTATAAATGCATAAATGTTTATGTGGAAGTGTGTGGGCCAGTACGTTTTCTTTACGCCAACAACCACGACGGTGAGCGGCTTCGCTGTTGAGATACCTGAAATTATGTTTGTGTGCAAGTATGTGGGTCAATACATTTTTTACGTCGACAGCCGTCGTGAGCGACTCCACTGCTGTACTACCTCATTTATGTTTGTGCGGAAGTACCTCAAACCACATGGGTCACGGATCTATTTCATAAATGTCACCAATTTCGATGGTGACCGACTTCTAACTGTTGTATTACCTGGGTTTATGTTTGTGCGGAAGTGTGTGTTAAAATACAATTTCTTACAATGACAGTTGCGGTGGTGAGCGACTCTGCTGCTGTACTTCCTCAGTTTATGTTGGTGTGGGAGTACACATGCCTTGCACTCTTTTAGCTCATTAAATACGTGTTCATGGGAACACAAGCCAGTCGCAATAGGTCTCAATATGGGTGTGCTCACATACGCATTGCCACTAGCATATGTGACAATGTGTGTGCTTGCAGACGTGCATGTACGTGTATGTACATGCCGTTATACTTTGAAGCGTACACCAGCAAGTCATGCATTTCTTTCAAAAGCTCGATCTACGGAGTACTCAGTACGTGCTACCATAATACCTGCATTGTACCATATCAATAGCCATCGCTGTATCTCACATAGTACACTTTTAGCACATGCGCCAGTGGTCAGCATCTCACCTGTGCTTCCGCTTTTGGTGGCGCACTGATGCGGCCCCAGTGTCGTGCTTGCCTATGCACTAATCCGTGTATACACGTTGTACATGCTTCAGCATACTTCAGAAGTATAGACCAGAAAAATATGCTTCTGAAGTACTACTAGCAGTAGTACGTGTCGTAGGCAGAAGTGCATTTTAACGCAAGGTTCGTTAGCCACTACTGCACCTCCTTTTGGTACCATGTTCACCGCCATTGGCGGCGCACTAATTGGGCGAGGTTCCGTGCATGCCCGTGCGCGCCACTTCTGTACCTCCTCAAGTGTATTTTTTTTAAAATTATACTTCAGAAGTAATAATTTATTTTTTACATTAGGCCACCATGTTACCAGCACTGCCACCAATGGCGGCACTGATTTGGCCCACTGCGGTGAACGTCCCGTGCACTTACCCCCGCGTGCATGCATGCGGTGTGCAGAGGTGGTGTTTCTCAAGTCGCGCAAGGGGTTCATCCGGCTGGCGATGCGCAACGGGATGCCCATTGTGCCCGCCTATTGCTTTGGCAACACACAGCTCTTCTCGTGCTGGTGAGACCCTGCCACGGCGATTGTTGCCTGCTGATTGCGGTGCTGCTTAGCACTGATGCCGCTCGGCAGTTACATCACAGTTTCACTTTCCTCATGCTGCTGAGCGACCGCCATGTTAAGCGCTGACCACGCCCAAGTTATACTGTTGCTGAGCATGACTGTGACTGCGGCTTGACAGTTACACCACAGTTACTCTATGGGGGGTTTCACTTTTCGGGCCTGCCCTGTGGGCGCCCGCGCCTCGCACTAGAGCGGAGCTGTGATTGTCGCGCGGCGTTCACCGCCAATTTACTTCACACCACTACACTGCACGGGATGAGGGGCAGCGTCACATGTTCATTTCTATAGCACATGGTAGTATACAGTACTTCAGTGTACTGGTGGCGTAAGCGCATTTATGCGTCTGATAGTCGCACATGCACAACTGCGTTGCACCGACACTGCATCCTGCTGTTGCACCCGTGGCCCCGTCTGTTGCTGGCCACATGCATGCACTACTGTAGTACTACTACGGCAATCCTTCCCAGAAGTACTACATGGACGCTTGTATGCTCCAGGAACCACTTCATAGTAATAAATCTGTTTGTTGCTGCTGAGCAGGTACGACATGGGTTGCATGATGACGGCGCTGAGCAAGACAGCCGGCATGTGCTACCTTCACCATGTGTGAAAACAAAGTTCCCTTCGATAAATATTTATAATGTACTTCGAAGTACTTCCGAAGTATTTAGGTATGAAATATACAGTACTTCACGTTTGTACACGTATACTACGTATTACATGTGTCTTTTTTGCTGCTGAGCAGGTACGATGTGGGCGGCAGGATGAAGGCGCTGAGCAGGACAGCGGGCTTGAACACATGTGAACACCTAACACCTAATCGCTTCCAGAAGTGCGTCATAATACCCGAAGTTTACACACTCTCTGAGGTGCCAATATACAGTGCTAACATATACATGTGCATATGTTTATTTTTTGCTGCCGAGCAGGTACGACATGGGCGGCAGGATGAAGGCGCTGAGCAGGACAGCGGGCTTTGGCATTCTGCCCGTGTGGGGCCGCTTCGGCCTCCCCATCGTGAAGCGCGCGCCCCTGACCGCCGTCACTGGCAAGCCCATTGAGGTACACTGCGCTTGCACACTGAAGTACAATGTATTACATTTCTTATTTTCAGCTGTGATTACCACTTCGGCTACTCGGAGTATACATTGGTATTTCATATGGTACTCGAAGCAGTATACTCCCATAATACTTCCAAGTACTTCAAGTGTATACTTCAGAAGTACGTAGTTGAAGTATACCTCCCTATCGTGACGCGCGCCCCCCCTCACCGGCGTGACTGGGAAGCCCATTGAGGTACAGTGCACATGCGGACCCCTACTTGGTAGTATAATACCGGTACAAATATTCTGATATCAGATATCGGCATGAATACGCGTATTTGAATATGGTGTACGCCGTATTTGCATGTGTCATTGTGGCATACACCACTACATGGTACTTCAAAAGTACAAAAGTGCAGTGCCGCTTTTGGCCTTCCCACCGTGAAGCGCGCGCCCCTGACCGCCGTCACTGGCAAGCCCATTGAGGTACAGTGCACTTCCACATTTATACTATACAATATTACTAGGTACACCTTTATTTCTATTTTTTATTAATACATAGTACTTTTAAGTACTGCAGTAGTTTCATTTATTTGCACTTTAGGGCGTGCAAAAGCCCATGTCAGTAGTATGTAACGATACCAGATATACATAAGACGCACATATACAGTATATCAGTGTGTACACATGCTTCAGTCATTGTGCTAATAAAAATGTGTTAGATGCCGTATTTACATGCGTCATGCCACATGAAAAAATCACAAGGGTAGTATAAAGCCAAATAAGTGTTGATAAGATGGACACCATGATCAAATGCAGGTTAAGCCCCAGGTGTTCACCAGTTGCTCGCCGCGTGGTCTGGTGGTCTGTCCTGGATTGTGTTGTGTCACTTCTTTTGCTTTTTCTGTCCCTGTTGCCGGGTTCCTTTCTAGTCTGGAAATGTAATGCCGGTACAGTGGTAGATCTACCATGCATTGTTTTTCAACCACTTCTAGAAGTAGATGGACACCACAATCAACACTCAGGGGGTCAAACTTCAATCTTTCGAGTGTGCCTGCGCCGCTGTTCCCTCATCCCACATGCTCTCTTGCTCAGCGCATGGTCTGGTGATCTCTGCCGCAGTGTGTCACTGCTAGTGATGGGTCACAGCGTATAATCTCATTATACGCCGTATAACGTATGTAAATACGGCATACAGCATTTTTATATACAAACACATTAACATGGCATATATATGCTGTACATGGCGTTTTGGGGCTTAGAACTACGCCGTATTTTGTGTAGCGTACTAGAAGTATAAAATACGTTATGAGCACTGACCCATCACTAGTCACTGCCGTTTCTTTTTTGTGCCACCGCGACAGAAAAAAACACACAAGTGTACACAGCCAAATAATTTTGACGAGGCAGCTGCCATGACCAACAACCACGCGAAACTCCAAGTGCACAAGCGCGCCTGCCCCCCGCTTGCTCACTGCGTGATCTGGTGGTCTGACCTGCATTGTCGTCACTTCGGTTTTCTGTCACAGGGGGTTGGACCTCGAATTTTTCGAGTGTGCCTGCCCCCCGGTCCCTCACATTACACGCTCTGTCGCTCACCCGCGTGGTCCGGTGGTCTCTGTCCTGTGTCACTTCCTCTTCTTTTTTCTGTCACTATACGCCGTATAATGCATGTAAATACGGCGTATAACGTACCTATGCAAGCGCATTTACATGGCACATACGCCATATATCGCACTTTGGGGCATAGAAACCCGCTGTATTTGGGGCTATAGCGTACTACAAAGTATGAAGTAGAGTACGTTACCAGCTCTGACCCATCACTTGTCACTGCCGTTTCTGTTGTTATTTGTTTTTTGGGCAGGTCCCCCTCGACCCCAATCCCAGCCCGGAGCTGGTGACAAAGTACCACGAACTCTTCCTGACGGAGCTGGAGGGACTCTTTGACAGGTAAATATCCAGAAAATGCTTGTGGTTTCTTTTGCGGAGAGCAGCCACTAGCAGGCGGCACCAGTCAACGATGCGTGCACAGCATTTGTGTACCGTGGGGAGTGTAACTCTTCAAACAAATAAAGAACACCCGGTATCAATCATGTGGATGTCAGTCCCGCCGGCGCGTAAGCCACCGGCACTCCTTCCTACACCAGCGCCGCCTCACGGCGCCGTGCCGTGCCTTGCACCACATAGCCTCAGTTGCAGCTCATTTCAGAAGTACAAATTACAGATTGGCACAATCAATATGTCAGTAATTTAGTGCAAGTTTGCATGGGCGTATGCATGTCCGACCGCTGAGCAGCGACCCTGGGCGGGCAGGTCAATCGCCGGAGCCGCCTCGGTGCCGCTGCGCGGTGACTTTGACCATATAGCCTCTGTTGCAGCTTGGTTCGGTACAGGTTTGCTTAGGCGTGCGCATGTCCTACTGCTGAGCAGCACCCTGGGAGGGCAGGTCAAGCACATGCCACCACAGCCGCCTGCCCCTTCGCCGCCACTGTACGCTTGTGGATGGACACCCGGACCCGCCGTGAGAGTCTTCCCTTCCTTTTACGCTTCGGGGAAAGTTTGTTGCTCCAAGCCTTTTTTCTGTGCGGAGGCGCGTGCAGCCTGCTGCCAGCCTCCCCTTGCTTTATGTATACAGTACCATATATACAGTATATACTTCGAGGTTTTACTAGTATACGTGTACTGTATATGTATGCACTTCTGAAGGACACGGAGGCCACAATATAGTGAAGAAGGTAGGGTAATTTGCAGGAAAACGAGAGGAACAGGTAAGGAAACTAAGGTACTCCTTCAGAAGAGACAGTAGTAGAATTCTACAAGGAGTGGTGGTGTCCAAAGACAAGGAATCCGCTCGCGACTTGAAAGTTTATGGTTCTGTTTTGCTCACTTTCCTCCCTTTTCGCTCTGCCTCATCTGCATACCACTGTGTAGTCTGCCCGCCGGTTCCCGCCCCGCCAGGAACAAGGCCGCCTTTGGCTGACTGACACATACTTTTGAAGTACCAGGTATATTACTTGAAGAAGTACACCGGTTACTTGTGAAGTATACATGCTGCTGAAGTATACTTGAACACTTCTCAAGTATAGACGAGTTGTTATAAATAAATTATTTATTTCTCTAGCTTCCTGATCAGTTTCCCCCTTTCGCGCTGCCTCACCTGCGTACCACTGCGTTTTCCGGCCGCCGGTTCGCGCCCCGCCAGGAACAAAGCCGCCTACGGCTGGGGCGACAAGAAACTGATCATCCTCTGAAGTGGTGGCGGCAGTGCTCAGCAGCAGTGCTCAGCAGCAGCCGTGCTCACAGCAGCAGCGATGCTCAGCAGCAGCAGCGGTGCTCAGCAGCAAGCCACTCAGCGCCGGCAGCCAAGCTCCGCGGCAGCAGCGGCGCTCAGCAGCAGCATCAGTGCTCAGTGGCAGCAGCGATGCTCAGCAGCAGCGGTGCTCAGCAGCAGCGGTGCTCAGCAGCAGCACCGCCAGCCGCATCAAAAGGTGGCAGGGGCAACGCGGCTGCACCGGCCCTCCGTGTGTGTGGTGGTGTCGTGGTGTGGTTCGCGCAGCAGCAGCGGGTGTGGGCATTACGGCTGCCGTGCTGCAATAGCCCCCAAAACAGTGTTGCACTCTGCTGCTGCGTGGGTTACGCCGTACATCAGTGGCAGCTTCAGGGGTGCCAGGGGGGGGGTGACACACTATTCACGCGTGCAAATCAGTTCAGACGGGGGGGGGCTACGATGGCTCAAATCGCAATCCGGGTGACAGTATAAAGTACCAGGGGAGGGGGGGGGCTGGCGGGGCGGCGCGCTGGCGGCAATTTTGGGCTTGCGGTGGCGCCTGAAAGGGCGATGCTGCAAGCGTGTGGCAGTGCTGAACACTTGTGTTAGGCGGGCTTTTGCTATGGCGACGGCGGTGAGTTGGGGGTGTGCTGCGGTGATAGGCCTTTGGGCAAATGTCAGTTGCAGCGGCAGTTACAGCGGCGGTGTTGCTCGGCAGCAGCAGTGTTGCTCAGCAGCAGCAGTGTTGCTTAGCAGCAGCAGCATTGCTCAGCAGCAGCCTTGGGCGCATGTCAGTGACAGCGGCGGTGGTGCCTGCTCGGCAGCAGCAGTGCTGCTCAGCAGCAGCGGCGTTGCTCAGCAACAACGGGGTTGCTCAGCAGCAGCGGCATTGCTCAGCAGCAACGGCATTGCTCAGCAGCAGTGGCGTTGCTCAGCAGCAGAGGCCGTTGCTCAGCAGCGGCAGGGGCAGCAGCGACGCCGCGGGATGCAGTCGTTTGGGTACACGTACTGTGGGGTGCATTTATCATGACCCGTTACACTTGGTGTCGGTGGCAATGGTCGTTTCGCCCAGCCGCTGCTGCAGTTTTGGCAGCGAGGGCAGCAGCAGCAGCAGGCAGGCGCGGTGGCGGCGGCAAGCAGAGCATCATTGGGCTTGCTACAGCAGCGGTGGCAGCAACAGGGGTGCTTGCAGGTGGCAGCTGATCATTTTGTGGTGACCGTGGTACGCAGCAACCGGCGTTGGTGCGTTGGCTGCGTCCGTCAGGGGGCGGACCTAGTCTCACATGCCCTCGGCAGCAGAAAACACAGTCTACAATACTAGATGTCTGTCACACTCACTGGGCGCGAGGTGCACCACCACTGGCATGCTGCCTCTGCCCCTCTTGCTTATGCTGTGCTAGGGCTGCGCAGAAATGTGGGCGTTTTTACTCACACAGGCACAAGCAGTCAGCAGCACCCCGTACACTTGTAAAGTTCCCCTGGTGCATTGCCATTGCGCAAGCTGTGTGGAGGGGTTGTAAGCTAGGGCACAGAGCACCAGACCCGGGGGCCTGTACCCCGGCAACTCCCCAATAGCAGATTGGTATGCTTATGTATTTCTGTGGTTTGCTGTGCTGAGCAGGGCACGGCACTGATGGCGAGCGGCACGCGCATCGCCGCGGAGCGGTGCCGCCTCACCTCCAACAGCACCTTCCTGGGCGCAGTCGCCAAGAGCGATACGGAGCTACCGGACCCGCCGCACCACCCTGGCATGCTCAGCCTGGTGAGCTCCCGACTCTGGAACCAGCTTTCTGCCTGGTGCTCCAGTTCTTGCATACATCTGAAGTACATACCATAAGATACCATATATATTCCATGTGACATCTGTGTATGGTGTCATACTGACGCACCAGTTCGAAGAACGTCACAAATGTGTAGTACACCGTAGCAGTCAAGAATAGGGCAGGAAGTTCTGGGCGCAGTCGCCAAGAGCAACACGGGGCTGCCGGACCCGCCACACCACCCTGGTATGCTGTAGCTGCTGCGCTGGTGGTTTAGTGCAAACGCCAAATGCTGGTGAACATGAACATGTGTTCCATGTGCCATATGTACAGATGGTGTCATACTACTATGTGGTATACTGTACCTCTAGTAGCAGTCAACAATAGGGCAGGGAGTTGCAGGGGCAGCCGCCAAGAGCTGTTGAAACTGCCCCACCACCCTGGCATGCTCAGCCTGGTAAGCTCCTATTTTTCTAACCGTTTCCCCCCCTGCACACTGTTTACAATGCTGGTGCCTCTGTTTGAACCTACAGTAACAAAACCGCACTTGCATGTTATGTATGTGCTCTTATTAAACTCCGCTTAGGGCGCGGAAAGCCTTTGCACACGGTGCGTGTGACCAGAAAATCAGACGGGTAGCGAAAAAGCTGGCAATACTCAGTACTCTAAGGGAAGCCTGGCATGTTGCCAGAGCACTACTCTAACTGATTACAGCCCATGTCCCAGGGGACCTGCTCCCACCCCCCAGCTCCCGGAACACCATGCTCCCCCCACACTCCAGGGAGCGCCATGTACTCCATGACACGTGCCGACAGTGCCATCTGGTGCGCCGGCGACAGGGCTGCGCGTGACAGCGCAATGCCCTTCATGCGCGACAGCGCAATGCCCTTCAGTGCCAAGGGCCGCGCCGCCCCGGGCACCGCCTCCTGTGTCGCGTACTCCGTCGCCATCCCTGCGAGTATGTATGTACATGTACTTTGTTAGTGCATGAGCACAGTACAAATTTTGAATTATATTGTAGTTTCATTCATTCGCACTTGTGGGCGTGCACGAGCCCATGCCATGCATGCCAGCACTCTCGTGACGGTCTCACATGCCCAGCAGCGTATAGCACCAACTCACAACAGTTACACGCAGTGCAATAACAGTAGCAATGCTTGAAGTACATACTTATGGAGCCCTAGCCTGCCGGCGGCTCTTTTGCTGCCGGTGCTGTGGCATTGCCTGCGCTACCTTGAGCCCACCCTTCGCTCAGTACCACGCTGCTTCACCAGTGCTACTGCTGCCGCCGCTCTGCTGCAATTACATGTGCATACACACGGCTAGCGTGTTTGAGCAATTGATATATTTTTTTCAACTGAAGTTGCGGCAGACCAGAGCTCATGCTAGAAGTCACTGTGACCACTGTAAAAGCGTGCAATGCAGCCACAAGAGCTCTGGTTGTACCAGCTGGGCTTTCCGCGCCCTAAGCGAGGTTCAATAACAGTACCAGCTGGTCCCCTGGGACATGGGGTTGTAACATATTAGAGTAGCGCTCTCGCAACATGCCAGGCTTTCTAAAAAAATTACGCATTACTGAGCATTGCCAGCTTGTTCGCTCGCAACAGCTGTCTGATCATGCTTTTTCTGGTCACACGCACACCATGTGCAAAGCGCCTTCTGCGCGCTAAGCGGAGTTCAATAAAAGTACCACAGTTTCACCGGTGCTGCTGCCGCCGCCGCTCCGCTGCAATGTCCTGCACATACTTGCTCTGGGCAGCACGGCTGCACGTTCTCGCAGCACCAGTGGGGCATGTCGCTAGGCAGCGACGTCAGCCAGGAGACGGCGGACGCGGTTGTGGCGGCCAACAGCTTTCAAGGGGGTTTCGAGAAGGTCACGCGCATGTACAAGGACGCGGAGCAGGTAATACTTCAGAAGTGCCGGTCCCATACTTTGAAACTACTTCTGAAGTACCTACTATTAGAGTACCATATAATACTTGTACAGTACGCAAGTAAAAGGATTATACTAATTACGGTACTTGTGAAGTGTAATGTGTTTGGTATTTTGTTGATTTGGCCAACAGCTTTCAGGGCTCTTTCCAGAAGGTCATGCGCATGTACACGGGCGCGAAGCAGGTACATATTTTTTTCAAAGGAATAGTATCATACATGCACGCAAGTAATCATGAACGTACCAACTTTAAAGTGCAATGCGTTTATTATTGTATTGGTTTGGCCAACAGCTTTCATGGCTCTTTTGAGAAGGTCACGCGCATGTACAAGGACGTGGAGCAGGTACTGGTTTGGCCAACAGCTTCATGGCTCTTTTGAGAAGGTCACGCGCATGTACAAGGACGCGGAGCAGGTACGCCTGTACTGACGAAGTACTTGAAAATACTATATTTAGTACTAGTAGTACAGTAATACAATACATGTGCGCAAGCAACATATAAGTATACCCAGGTACCACTTTTAATGTGTGGCACGTTTGGTATTTTATTGCAACAGCTTTCACGGCTCTCTTGAGAGGGTCACGCGCATGTAAAAGGACGAGGAGCAGCTGTTGCCATACTTCAAAACCACTTTAATTACTATCAGTGGTAGTTTTATTTATTTGCACTTATGGGCGTGCAAGAGCCCATGTCGCGTATGCCAGCACGGCCAGTGGGAGCCAAGGCGAAGTAGCGCAATACATGTGAGCAAGTAGATATATATAGAAGACTTGGAACTGCATTTGTTATTTGGTTGATTTGGCCATCGGCTTTCACGGGTCCTTCAAGCAAAACATGCATTTGTTATTTGATTGATTTGGCCAACGGCTTTTAAGGGTCCTTCAAGAAGGTCACGCGCATGTACGTGCAGGTACTACTCGTACCATACTTCATACCTATATGGTATGTCTACAGTGGTTGCATTTATTTCTCAATACTGTAAATATGTACTACAGTAGTACATGCATAGACTTCACGTAAATATGTATTTCTGAAATAGCACGTACTTCGTACTTTAGTAGTCCATACTTGAAGCTTCGCGAAGTATACTGTTCAAAGATGCGAGCTACCAGCAGGCACTTCATGCTCGTGGTTCCACAGACTTGTGAATTTGTGTGTACATGCACATGACGGCGGGCATGTGCCATGGCTTCATGCATGCTGGCATGCATAGCATGGGCTCCACAAGTGCTACTAACTCAAAACTACTGAAGTAATTTGTGCGTGGTGTGTTGTGCTGGGCAGCCTCAATCTGGCTCTGGTGTAGGCACCGGGCTGGGCCATCTGGTGCGATGCGGCACCAGTGTATCACTGTACAGCATCATAAATTACACCGGTACTGCTGTAGTATTTCGAAGTATACTACCATATACAAACCATCGTAGACTTTATAGCATCACACTACGTAGTATGATGTAGCATGTGAAAGAAACCAAAAAGGTGACTGAGCCCAGGTACTCCCGTGGCTGGGGCAGAAAGCCAGGTCGAAGCCTGTGTGGTGATCTATGTGTGAGGTGAACGTGCTTGACATGCTGCCTTTACCGCACACCATGCACAGGGCTTTCCATGCCCTAGGCGAAGTGTAGTGCAAGTGCTGCATGCCAAGCAGTGCGGCATGTCAGTCACTGCGCGCCAGCTGTATCAAAGGAGTGCTATGGTCTGTGGAGGGAACGAGAACACTTCGGGGGCAACTTGACTGCTTGTTGCCACCTGACAAAGCTGACCATGTCCGCTTTTGCAGTGAGCGGTTTTGCTGGGTTGCTGCTCGATTGACGCTGGTGCGGCAGTACTCTGCTGCTAGTACACAGAGCCGCGGTTAAGCCCATTGCGGTACCTTGCGATGCCACACACCTGTACGACGCTATGCTCAGGTCTATGGAGGGAACGAGAACACTTCGGCGGCAACTTGCCTGCATGTTGCTACCTGACAGAGCTGACCATATCCGATGAGTTATCTGAATTTTTAGTGAGCGGTTTCGCTGGGTTGCTGCAAGATTGATGCTGCTGCGACAGTACTCCTGTGTTCATGGTCTCCTTGGCTGTACCTTTTTCGATACCTCGCGATGCCGCGCACCTGCATGATGTCATGCTGAGACCAAACTTCAACATCTAGGGACGGAGACACCTTTTTTTTGCACTGTATCAAAGGGTGTATACATGACCATCGAAGCATGTGCAGGGGTAAGACACATTTGTACCACGCCGTATTATACGTATGCCGTGTGATTTAGGAGCAGAAATATGCTCTTTGGATGTGTGTGTAAATATGCTGCATTTTGTATGAGGTATTTCCTCAAGTACTTCTTTAAAGTATACTTCGTAGTAAAATACATCATAGCACCTGACATCTGACTGCTCATGCCGGCCGCCACTGCTTCCTTCGTCGTGCTGTCAAACCCGCAGATCATACAGCCGTGGCGCCGCTCCTGGACGGAAGCGTAGCGACACACACGGTGCTCAGCAGCTCGGGTCTGTGCTCAGCGGCAACACACAAAAATCGAGGAGTTCGGCCACCCGTTCTGCAATCCCGGCGCACCAAAATCCAGCCAGGGTGGCAGTGGCATGGGCGCCAGGTGCTCAGCAGGGTGTGGCGCTACTTCAACAAAAACTTCAACAGCGGCAGCAGTGTGTGTGCTCAGCGGCACAGTGCTCGCCGTCCGCAGTGCTCAGCAGCTGCAGCAGCACCTGTGATCAGCAGCAGCCTCACAGACAGCCTGCTGCGGCCCACCAAAAGCACTCGCCTCGAAATGGGCCACAGCAGTAGTGGCGGTTTTCTCACATGGCAGCCTAGTCACTTAGGCAACAGCCGGCGCCCCCTGTTGTAGCGTGTGCACTGCTGAGCACGCTTCCCGTCTCACGCTTCCCGTCTCGGTGTGCACCGTGCGTAGGGGCAGCCGCAATTTCAGCCCGCTACTAGCCATCTTCTTCCGGGTGTTAGTGTGGCACAGCTCAACTAGCACACACCCTTGAAGCAGTTTTGCTCCCAGGCCACATGTGCCATGAGCACTGAGTAGCAGGTGGGGGAAGGTAGGGGGGGGCGGGGGGGGGACTTGTTGAAGGGAGGGGCGGGGGGAGGTTGCCATGCACAACAACTTGAAGTTGCAGTTGAAGTAGGTACCACGGTGCAATGTGTGGCAAAGTACGTGTGAGCATTATCATGTGGGTGCCTCAGGACTTCCGGTGTTGTTTTTCATGTTCACTTAAAAAAAAACACGCCTCACGCCTGTGTGCGCCCGGTTTGGCCATTTGTTGCCACTGTGCTGGTTGTGAAAGTAGCAGCCTAGGCTTCGCAGGTGTATGAGCCCAACAGTGCACATGTGCTATGCCGCCTGAAAACTGCCCCTGCGAAATCGCCACATAGCACAAAGCGTGCCGTCGATGCAATCACTGCATGGTCGCGTGTTCTTGACAGAATCGTATGCCTCGTGTGCCGCCTGAGCCATTTTGGCACATCCACACTTAAGCACGGAGCATTGTCATTTTCTTGCTTGCCAGCTTTTGCCAGCGTGTGTGTGCACTTCTTTAGATGTCCGTAAAAGCCAAATGCCACAAACCTCTCTGCTGCTGTAGTGCTAATGCGGTCCTGGCATGCAGACATGCAACATCTGAGTTAAAAGGTAGGGCAGCTACAGTGCTATAATTGTATATGGATTGGTGCCAGCACCTGTTGCAATGGCATCTTTCAAACCTTCGGGTGTATTTGCTAACACACAGGCTTCGACCTGGCTTTCTGCCCCAGCCACCGGAGTACCTGGGCTCAGTCACCTTTCTGATTTCTTTCACAAAGGCACATGGTCAAAGCCAGGAACGCATCGTAAACACTGGTAGCCAGCAAGGCACCACAGGCACACACGCCACCGGCACACGCATGGCTGATGGAAATTGAGAAGGGCACACCATACATTTATAAATGTATGTATTCTTATTAAACTCCGCTTAGGGCGCGGAAAGCCTTTGCACACGGTGCGTGTGACCAGGAAATCAGACAGGTAGCGAAAAACAAGCTGGGAAAGCTCAGTTCTGTGGGAAGCCTGGCATGTTGCCAGAGCACTACTCTAACTGATTACAGCCCCATGTCCCAGGGGACCTGCTCCCAC
>JAULBY010039288.1:0-13810 GCA_032358315.1 Ophiocytium majus | reverse complement strand
CTGATTTCCTGGTCACACGCACCGTGTGCAAAGGGCTTTCCGCGCCCTAAGCGGAGTTTAATAAGAGTACATGAGTGGAGTTTAATAAAAGTACATGAGTGACATGTGTCCACTACTAGCGCCGCTGCCGCAGCACTTGCAGTTGCTGTTAGTCCATAGAGTGGTATTCAGCTGCGCAAGCCAGTGTCAGCCCTTGCACGAACGCTGCCCAGGGTGACAGCCCCTGCCCCCGTACGTGTACTGAAATGTCAACTAGATGTGCCGGTGGCATACAGCACACGGGCCAGGCAAGCACTGGACCGCACAGAGGGGACGATACGCAATGCCGCACATGCACTCTATGTTGTATTAACAGGTGTGCGGCGGATGGGCCAGTGTGCGTCGGCTCTACTTACAACAGTTTGCGCGGGGCAGTTGGAGAATAGTTTCAGTGGCAGTTACACCGCTTCGACCACGCGCGCGCAATGATGAGGTGCGCCCGTCCGCTGGCGTTGCCAGGCACAAGGCGTGCCGCCGCATGTGATGGACGAGCTAACCGTGCGGCAGTAACTGCTCGCACGGTCGCGCACGGTGCATGCCCCCCCTCCCCCCGCACACAGTGCCAGGAGGTGGGGGTGACTGCAAATGGTGACCAATGAAATTGCGGCAAAAGTTAACATGCGTGCGTCTAAACGGAATTTGAGTCGCGGACTTGGGTAGACTTGGGTAGATCTGGGTACTCACAGACTCGCGCGTGGCGGGTGTGTACAGCGGTAGCGGGGGTGTGGTAGTCTCACGGGCTTTAACAAAGGTGAGCCATGGCGGGTGCTCAGCACCCGCGGTGGCAGCTCGGCACCAGTGACTGTGCTCCGCTGAGCAGCAGCGCCGGGTGCTCAGCGCACCGCAGCACCTCAGCACACCTTCTGCTGAGCACACGTCGACGGGTGCGTTCCGCTGAGCAGCAGCTGTGCTCAGCAGCCACCTGGCACACCTTCTGCCGAGCAGGCACGGGTGACCGTGTTCCGCTGAGCAGCGGCGCGCCGGTGTGCTCAGCGCACCACAGCGACTCACCACGCCTTCTGCTGAGCAGGCACGGGTGACTGTGTCCCGCTGAGCAGCATCGCAAGTGTGCTCAGCGCACCGCATTGACTCACCACCCCTTCTGCTGAGCAAGCAGTGTGCTCAGCGCAGTCTAGGGCGCGTCGGACCGCACGCCTTGCAGGAGGGCGCCCAGCAGCGTCGAAGAAGCCGTGCCAGAGTTGAAGTTTGTGGCAGAGTTGAAGTTGGTGCCAGAGTTACTGTTGGAGTTGAAGTTGCTCGTGGGCACCGGCGCATAGGTGCGCGTGGTGCTGCTGGCGGACCCCTGGCTGTCGGTTGACACGGGCAGCGTAATTGCTGAAACAGTCGTGGCGGTGTCGGAGGTGGAGGCGGAGGCGGTGGTGGCGCCACAGACGCGCACCTTGGTGTAGTACTCACGGTCCAGGATGTTCCTGTGGGAAGTGAATGCGGCAGCGTGGGAGGGGGGGGCAGCGACAGTCGCGCGTTAGGGACCAGTAGCAGCGGCAGCAGCAGCGGCAGCAGCAGCAAGGGCTGGGCAGCCACACACCGTTGTAGCGTGTGAGTATACATCTTCTTCGGAAGTATTGTACGGTGCTTACTTCAACAATATACCAGTGTATACTGTACCGGTAGTACTTCAAGAAGTAGTGAAGTGTGAGTTTGGAGGGCATTCACACGCCGACAGGCTGAACAGGTGGTGCACGTGTGACAACACGCGCTGGTAGGAGGGTCACTCCATGTGGAGCAAGGCGCTGTTGCACGCGCACGCAGGCTGGGTCAGCTGCGTGCAACACATCTTCTATTGAGAGTCATTTTTTGTCAGCGCTGCTCTGCGGAGAGTGGACACTCACCAGCCGCCCTGCAGCATACGCAGAAGTGCAGCCAGAGCCAGAAAACATCCCAGACGAGCAGCAGGACGGCGGCAGCAGCAGCGGGGGCGGGGGGGGGGAGGGGGGGCAGCAGGCAGAAGCGCGGAACATGTCATGCTCGATACTGCCGTGTGTTAAGCGTGCATATGCATGTACTTCTGAAGTACTTTTGATGTATATAGACTCTATACTCTCTACTTCGAATTACTGGTATTAAGCTCCGCGTGGGCGCAGAAAGCCTCGTAGTGCTGCATTATGGTTCTGTGGTATGTACATACTCGAAGTAGTACCTGCACATAAGCATAAGGCGGCGACAAACATATGCCACAAGCGTAAACTGTGCACCTGGCGCCGCGCCCACCCTTGATGCGTACAAGCAAACAACGAACTTCAAATACGAAACTTCAACTTATCTGTTCGCGCGTACGAGCACGTATCGCTGCTGAGGGCGCCCCTACCCGCCCGACTAGGCTACTCACACTCTGCGCCGGTGTTGACATGACCCCGTGTGTTGTCTGGACCACTTCACTATGGCTTTGGCCTGGCACTTTTGCCCCAGCCACGGCAGTATCTGGGCCTAAGGCAACGTTTTAGGTTTCTTTCCTTAAGTTGAACCGAAATGGCAAGACAAACTCACGGCATGGCATTGTTGAGCTGGGCGTTGTGCGCCACCATGAACGCCGCCAGAGGTACTGCTCATCAGCAGCGACCATGGCCGTTTGCTCACCAGTTAAGGTACATATTTTCACATATCACTTGTACAACAATATTACAGTACACAAATAAGTGGCATATATTTACTACATGCATATATGCACTTTGAAGCTGGAAAAAACTCACCGGCAGCGCCTTGTTGAACTTGGCGTTGCGCGGCACCAGGAACGCCGCCAGGTACAGGTATTGCTCATCAGGGGTGACCAACGCCGTTTGCTCAGCAGTGAAGGTGATGGTCTGGGTGGCCCACTCGCCCGCAGCGCTGCGCTCCACGCCATACGCGTTTGACTCTGTATGGCGGCGGCAGTGCACGCGCGCGCACACACACACACACACACACACACACACACACAGAGGTGGGGCGCAGCGCAAGGGGCAATGTTCAGCACATGTCACTCGCACTACACTTTTTTTATGTGTTAGGTATGTATAAAATATATGTAGGTGATGGTCTGGGTGGCCCACTCACATTTTTTCCACTATGTATGTACTAGTAATACTGTTAGTGCATATGCATGCTGGCAGCGCTGCGCTCCACGCCATACACGTTTGACTCTGTTGCAATGCGTTGGCAGGAGGTACAGGGTGTGGGTTATTCAGCAACATGTGGCACCCGTACTAGAGTAGTTCATTTAGAGTAGTACTTCGAAGTACAGTGTATGTTAGATGTACGATAAAGTATTACATATTATGCAAGAGATAATAGTGGTGTAGTACATTATGCATGCCCCCAGCACTGCGCTCCACGCCATGCGCGTTTGACTCTGTATGGCGGCGGCAGTGCATGCGCGCGCGCACACACACACACAGAGGTAGGCGCAGCGCAAGGGGCAGTGCTCGGCAGCACATAGTACCCGCACCACACAGTTTTACGTGCTTCAAAAGTATGTATGTGCGTGTAGCAGTACTAGTAATACTACCAGTACACAGTTTTAAGTGTGTAGCAGTACTAGCAACACTACCAGTACACAGTTTTAAGTGCTTCAGAAGCATGTAAGTGCGTGTAGTAGTACTAGTAACACTACCAGTACATAGTTCAAAGTGCTTCAAAAGCATGTAAATGTGTGCAGCAGTGTACTCTTATTAAACTCCGCTTGGGGCGCGGAAAGCCCTGTACACATGGGGTGCGGTTAGTAGTGTACTAGTCCTGCTACCAGAACTGGTACTACATAGGTATGCATGACCTCAGCGCTGCGCTCCACGCCATACGCGTTTGACTCTGTATGGCGGTGGGGCGATGTGTGCGTGGGTCACACGGGTGGGAGGGGGGAGGGGCACAGGGGGGACGGGGGCTGAGTTCACGTGAACACTCTGTCTGCAAGTGAGAGTTCTTCGTTTCTGAAGCACAGCCCAAAAACGGCAAGTACTTCAAAGTACCATACGGCACATAACTCTTGTACAGGAAGCACACTAATTGCTCCGCCACGAGGAACTCCAGGTAGTCGTGGGGAGTGGGGGGGGAGGTGGGCAAGTGGACGTGTTCAGTGCTCAGCACGTAAGTGACATCACGCCGAGGGCTGAGCGGGTTTTGCACACGCGACACAACGCGCGGGCAGCACCCGTCACGTGCTGTTGGGGCATGGGTTTTGGGACAATGGGGCTGTGTTGTGTGTGCTTGGTGTGTGCTGCCTGCGTGCTCAGCAGTGGGCAAATGAGCTGAAATAGCGCGCTTGTACTACACAGTATACATACACTTGTAGTATTCTTGAAGTGTACACACACATAAAGTATGTACTGATGTATGTACATGCCAGGCTTCCCTCAGAGTACGCAGTGCTGAGCATTGCCAGCTTTTTCGCTACCTGTCTGACCTTCTTCTGTTCACACGCACCGTGTGCAAAGGGCTTTCCGCGCCCTTAGCGGAGTTTAATAAAAGTACCTGTAGTCTAGCAATACTACTAGACTGCATGGCACCCTGGCGGGTGACCTGCCCTGGCAGGTCGAGATCTAGGTAGCCGGCTGGCACCTGCTAGCCCTTTCTCTGTTCGTACACATTATTTGCCTTGCATTTGCCTTGGCACCTGTAGTGGCCGTGCTGGCATACATGACATCCACATGGGCTCTTGCACGCCCACAAGTGCACATAAATAAAGCTACTACATATGCACGTTTGCGTGTACGCACATGCAGGTGAGGCGCTGTGGCGTCGGCAGCCTCGTGTACCAATGGCGTCTCAAAATACTGCAGCAGCACTGGTTACCCCGAGTCATTTGCTTCCTTGCCTCCTTCCACAAGCAGAATGTGATGTGCAATATACACGTGATTTAAATATTGCTAAATATATACCCACAAGTACGCCTACATAACTTATGAAGTATTTATACTCGGGTCATCTGCTTCCTCGCCTTCCTCCACAAGCGGAATGCGATGTGCAACATCCGTGTGTACATACTACACACACATGGCATGTTACATGTACGCCTACATACCATGAAGTAATTCTATAGGGTGTACTTCATGTAAATGCTACAGTAGGACTAGTAGTACTAAAGTACATGTTTCTTTTTTGTCATTGCAGGGCCGAGCATACACCGGTGTCTCGTACAGGCTTGCATGACCTGGGCTCTTGCACGCCCGCAAGTCACATAAAAAGAAACACTTGAACACATATAAACTTCAAGTTGAAGTACATACTTCAAGCTGAAGTAATACCTCAAGTTGAAATACATACTTCACGTAAATGCCCAGAGCGGCACTATATAGTCTTGAGGATGTACATACTTGAAATTTAAGTACATACTTCAAGTTGAAGTAAATACTTCAAGTGGTAGTACATACTTCAACAAGTAAATGCCAAGAGCGGCACTCACCTGTCACGTAAATGTCCTTGGCGCCTGCGAGTGGCAAACCCGATGCGCAGCAGAGCACACAGGCCGGCAGTGAACATGGTGTGAGCCTCGACAGCACGTATACATGACTTTACAGCATGTGGTGACAACACATGAGTGCAATGGTGTGAAGCACTCTTGCTCGGCAGTTGCCAGCATGTCACATGCATGCAATGGCTGCAGTGAGTACGACTAGCCACACAACTGCTGAGCACCGCTGTGAGCTCCGCACTGCGGGTGCTGCTGAGCACTGTTGCTACTGAGCACTCCTCCTCACAATGCCGCTGCTGTGCCCTGCTGCTGCTGTGCATTGCTGCTGCTGCAGCTGAACAACGTTGCTGAGCACTGTCGTGAGCCCAGCATGGTTGCTGGTGAGCACTGCTGCTGCTGAGCACTGCTGTCTGCGCACTGCTGCTGCTGGGCAGACTCACCATCGAGACACCACGCTACTTGTAAATGTTGGTCCGTCAGGGGCTGGCTCACAAGGTGCGTGGCAACTTCAACTGACAAACTTCAACTTCGCAACTTTACCTACAACTTCAACTCACCGAGGTACTTGTCGCCGCCCGTGCCGACCTGCAGGTGCACGTGCAGGTCCGCTAGGGGCTGGATAATGAGGTGCGTGGCAACTTCAACTGTTAAAATTCAACTTCCCAACTTCAACTCCAACTTCAACTCACCGAGGTACTTGTCGCCGCCGGTGCCGACCTGCAGGTTCACGTGCAGGTCCGCAAGGGGCTGCGTCATGAGGTGCGTTGCAACTTCGACAGTCCACTCCTGGCCCGCGGCAAAGCACGGCGGGATGGCGTCGAAGTTGATACCGTCCGCTGAAGGGGAAATCATGTGCACAAAAGTCAGCGCCAGAGGCAGGAGCGAGGTGTCAGCTGTAAACGAGAGGTCATGTGTGTACATGTCAGCACAGCAGGCAGTAGCGAGGGTTCAGCTGTAAAGGGGAGATCATGTGCGCATATATGTACGTCAGTGCAGCCGGCAGTGGGGAGGTGTCAGCTGAACACGAGAGATCATTTGCGCAAATGTCAGCGCAGCAGGGGAGCGGAGAGGGAGCAGCCGCGGCAAAGCACGGTGCACTGGCATGCTAGCATCCAAGGGGTTGATACTGTCCGCTAAATGCGCACATTATGTGTGCAAATGCTACCAGTGGTACCTTTTGTACTTCATCAAAGTGGCAGTAGCAGCAGGGGGAGCGCGCTGAGTGTTAGCGTCCGAAGTTGAAGTTGATGATGGACTGCTCATGACCAACTTCAACATCTCACCCCAATACACCTTGTACGCCCACACGTGGGGCTGTCCGCAACCCATGCACAGTTGCCAGAAAAGCAAAGCAAATATCAAAGCAAATAATGAAATACAGTAGGTACTTCAAGTACTTGTAAATAGAATGCTTGCACTGCTCACCAGTAGGGCGTCAATGATTATGTCACCATGCACCTGGAAGTTCGAACACGCGTATGTGGTATAGATGTGGTAGTACTACTTATATGGAGTGTATATCCTTTTCAAACAATATTGTTTACTTCACATTACCATATACTTCAGAAGTACTTCTGAAGTATATATACATACACATATGTGGCATAATTGTGGTATATGAAGTGTATATCGTTATTTTCAAGAATATACTTTTGAAGTGTTGTTTGTGTACTTAAAAGTATATGATTTTAAGACTAGTTACACTACTCACCCGCGTCAGCGTTAGGCCGGTTCCAGTAGCGCGTCGGCACCGGCGCGCAGTCATCGGCCAGCGCCCGCGTGTAGTCTGGCTGCTGGGCCACACCAGCTGGGCACACGCACAACGCCACAAACCCCGACAAGGCAGCAGGAGGTAAATGCATGTGTCAGCAATGCGTTGTTGAGTAGGCAGCACAGCCAGCCAGCAGGGTGTTACAGCCGACTATGCTGCTGGCTGTCACTGGCCAGGGGCACACCGCAAAGTCAGAAAGAAAATAACTTCAAGTAGTCGCATGATGTATTCTGTGTGTCAGCTCTGCAGTGCCCGTGCAGCGTGCAACACACGAGGGGTGTTGCGGGGCTGGGGGGCGGGGCGGGGGGATGGGGGGGGGGGTTCTTGCATTTTTGACTGACTTGCGGTGTTGGCGCGAGCGGTACACTTGAGTGGGTAGCACCGGCAGCCAGGTGGTAGTTAGAGCATGCCGTTGTCAGTTCCATCACTGGTTATTACGAGTTGCTGAGCCCAAGGCAGAGATCATTGAAGATCATTGCCCAGAGTATGTGAACTGGTTGATGCCTGCACCTCCCCCCACTAAAAGGGAAAAAAAGGTCTCACCTTCTGCGAGCATGTTGGGGAATTGGTCCTCGACATAGTCGTCGCTGCCGAGGCCCCAGTTGGGCTGCAAGGCAGTTTCGTTTCGGCAGTCAGGGGGGCAACGGCAGGCAAAATTAAGCAAAATTGAGCAAATTTTGGCAGTCAGGGGGACAAAGACAGGCAAAAGTGGGAAGCAGATGGTATTATACTGTGCAGTGATATTGGATTGCACTTGTGCCTAGGCCCCAGTTGGGCTGCAAAACAGCACGACACGGCAGTTAGGGGGACAATAGTTTGCCATTGTTGGTGGTTGTTGCTGTTCACACACATGTTTCGTATAATGTCTGGTTTATAGTACTTGTCATGCTTCGAGTGAGCAGCATACATATTTTTTGGGTCAATCATGTACTTGAACTACACACTTCGAAGCCTACTGCAAGTGACCTGCTGACATGTAATGCTGGGCAGTCACCATGACACAGTACTTCCACATGATGTTTTTGCTGTTGACATGCATGTATACTGTACCATTGTGAGGTATGCAGTATCACAGTTGTGTTGTGTTGTGAGGCGCACAAATCGGAGACACTCGGAGACAGATTCAAGTACCGGTACATGGTGTGTAATGCTGGGCACTCACCGTGACAAAGTATTTCCACATGATGTTGTTGCTGTTGACGTCAAACTGCAGGGGGCGGCGGTGGCGGCGGCGGCAGCAGAGACATGCGCAACAAGTGACAGTCAGTGGGCAGAGTGCGAGGCGTTTCTGCTGCACTGCGGACTAGTCTTGAACTTTTTTTGTTCTGCCTGCTGGCATGCGGCGGCACCAGGGAGTGAGATGATTGGTAGTGCATGTACATGTAGCGCCGCTCAGCGTAACGAAGTACGGTATTACGTATGTGCCATTGTTAAGAACAACTACGTGAAGATTATTGACACTACTACTGTAATAGTGGCGGCGGCACCAGGACGTGTGCAACACATGCCAGTCAGCGGGCAGAGCGCACGGTTTGAAGTACATGCACACATGTACTGTATATTATATATACTGTACATACATGTATATATTGATATCAACTAAGTACATGTGTACATGTATGCATGTACCAACAGCAGTACCTGTAGAGCTCATACATGCTACTGTAGTGGTTGTATTTATTTGCACATGCTTCTGTAGCAGTTGTATTTATTTGCACTTGGGGGCGTGCAAGAGCGCATGACATGTACGCCAGCACGCTCACTGGTGGCCATGGCACTTGTCAAATGCATGGCAAAGTATGTGTACGAACAAAGAAGGGGCTAGCGGTTAAGTAGTAGTTCATACTCAGAAGGTGGCCAGCGGTGGTTCGCGCCAGGTGGTTTTCAGGCAGAAACTAGTGCACACTTCAAAGTCTGTACACATGCCCTTTGCTGTACCGTACTTCAGAAGTACACTACTAGAAGTTTTATTTATCTCTACTAGCAGTAATTCAAATATATGTGGTACTTCAGACATATATATATATATATATATATATATATATATATACATATATGTGTGTGTATTTATATGTGGTACATAAACAATCGAGGAGCGATAAACTCTAGGTCTTGGCACCGGTAGCGGCCACAGCAACAGCCTGTGAATATATGCCCGTGCAAGGCGTGAGATAGCAAGAGGCACAATCATTAATACCTTGCAGTCTACAGTGTAGTACGTAGCATACACTACTGCGTACCCACTTTTGAAGTACATACTTTTGAAATATAATTCAGTACCATTCAAGGAGTTTTTTATTTTACGCACCGTGTGCGCGCAAATAAGACTATTACGCCATACCCACATACATGTGTACAGTGGTATATTTTCTAACACGCGCATATTTTCTGAAGGGTGTGCTTCTTGGAAGCACGTGAAAGGAGTACATTCGTTTACGCACCGTGTGTGTGAAGGTGTACTCCGCGCACTGCCACTCCTCGTCCAGGATGCCGAAGCCTGCGGCCACATGAAACGGCACCCAAGCGTAACTGTCAATATCACACAGGCATGCAGAGCATACTTCTAGTAGAAGAAGTATATGTATGTCGTACTTCAAGTACATGCGCAATATGTGCACAGCACCCACATGAGACGTCACACGAAGTATACTATAGTGCCGGTCAATACGACACCGGCATACACAGGGTATACTGGAGTGCGTACATGTACTACTGAAGTGTATAGCACTTCGTGGATTGATACACTTCCGAAGTATGCACAGCAACACACATGAGAGCGCACTGACCATGTACTTTCTGAGGTACACTCACGTAGTACAAACATGTGTGCAACAGAAGACTGCGATGACAGGATGCTGGACCCTGCGGCCGCATGAGATGTCTCTGCATGCTTCGCGAATTAGGAAGTTATTACCTCGCCGTAACAGGTACAGGGACCGCGTGAGAATCGCTGACGTGTATTGGAAACAAATATTGTCTGTAGTACACTCATTAGGTTACTACATCCGCAAGCTGTACGCAACAGATGCGTAACGGCTTGCTCATAGTGAGTGCACGTCTTCCATCTGCATTCGTCGAAAAGTACGCTTCCCGTGGTACCGTAGTACCGTATGTATGCTGTGCATATAACAGAAGTGGCGAACTGCAGACTGCTGTGCTTCTGCGGTGCTTCTCAAGTACTACTAGTAGTACTACTCAAAGTACCACCGGAGACAATATGGTACATACACTAGTAGTGCTATACTTGAAGTACATGGTCACCCTCGCCGCCATAGTATTCCTTGGTGTCCATGTCTAGCATGATATATACTATAGTATGCACATGTACGTCCTGCACACTCAACCACATACTGACAGTGATACTGCACAAACACGGCATACCCCATTAGGAAAAAAAAATCCCATTTTTATTTGTGGCACCGCACAAGTAAGCCCTGTTGGTAGTTGTACTCTGAATCATCCCTAGCCCTCAAGGACGCTGACCGGCGCGTGTAGGAGTGGGGGCTGTCTGGTGCTTTCACCACGTGGACAACTCACCCCACAGGCTTCCGCCTGGCACTTTGCCCCAGCCACGGCAGTATCTGGGCTTAGCAGCCTTTTAGGTGTCTTTCACATTCAGCAGTGTCATACTTCTGGAGTTCATGGTACATGTCTTGTACTTCAAGTACTTGAAGTACATGACCACCTTCGCCGCCGTGGTATTTCTTCGTGTCCATGTCCAGGATGCCATATACACTACTCTGGTACATCTGAAGTAGATACTCAATCACATGCTGCACAATAAACGACATACTACACACAGTCGTATATCAAACTTCATGTATCATACTTTAAGTACATGCTCACCTTCGCCACCGTAGTACTCCTTGGTGTCCATGTCCAGGAGGGCGAACGCCAGGTGCCACCTGCGGGGCCGCTGCAGGCAGAACCTGCAGTTGACACACACACAGCGATGGTCACAACACAGCAGCAGCGGTACATTGGCGTCAAGCTCTTCTCTACTCCAGCTTTAGACTTGCTACCTACTACTGTACAGGCAGACCCTGTGGTGGACGCACACACAGCGATGGTCACAACACAGCAGCAGCAGGGGTACACGTTGGTTAGCTCTTGCTCTCGCTCCAAAAGGAAGTTTGCGATGTCTTTGCAAGTGCAGCAGCAGTGGTATATGTGGTCGGCACTTCTCCAGCTCCACATGCTACTTAAAAGTGCACTTCAGTAGGGTGTCTAGCTCAATTGTGTGAGAACCTGTAGTGGACACGCACACAGCCATGGTCACAGCGCAGCAGCAGGGGTGTATGTAGTCAGCTCTGCTCTCACTGACTTGCTACCTACTACGGGGGCCTACCTCAGAAAGTGCAGCAGCAGACAGCCTTGGTCACAAAGCAGCAGCGGTACATGTCGTCAGCTCCTGCTCGCACTCCAAATTCCAAGTACGCTGCTTGTCTTTCGCAGGTGCAGCAGCAATACTGTACTTCAGATAAACTACATGTTGTCAGTAATATAATTCTAGTTTTTTTTAGAACCTGCGCATGTTGTCAGCTCTCTTGCTCTCGCACCAACTTTGAACTTTGCCACATCACTCCGCAGTTGAATTTCAGTGCGCGCCCTACCCGCCCGACTGATTACCCAGTAATTTATAGTAGTGCGCACACTCCCCCATGTCTCTATATGACTAATGTACAACTTCGATGCAGCAGCAACAAGTCACGAATTCAATGTCTTGTCAGCTCTTCACAGCACAGGGCTTTCCGCGCCTTAGATGCGGTTTCGTCTCATGAAAGTACAACACATGCCTTATGCTGCACCATCACTCACTACTCAAATTGTGTGTACTACAGTGGTATGTTGATGATGTGGCCCGTACGCGGCTGCGGCGTGCTGCCTAGTAACCGGTTGCTGCATGCAGCTGTCTCGCAGCACTTTCACCGCAACAGCATCAGCAAGATTATACTATGCACAGCAGCAGCGTATACACACCAGGCGTATACACCGGCGTATGCGGCCATTTTTGTCGTTACTGCCAAATGAGGCGAGTGCACACCTGACGGTGGTGTGGAAGGTGTCGCCGGGGCGGATGCTGGTGGGCACGCACATGACCTGCATGCAGGAGCCCGGCTTCACGCCTGCCCGGCAGCAGCAGCGTTGGATGCAGCAGCAGGGCTCTGTAAGTCAGCCACCCCCTTTCACCTATTTTTGCGGACCGTGCACACGGCATCACCGTCTATAGGCACCACTGGTGGTCGGCGCTAGCGGAGCAGCGGCAGCACCCGTAGCAGCAGCAGCATCAGTAGCGCCGAACAGCACCTCAGGCCGCGGCGACGAGGCCGGAGGCCTTCGAGCCGGCACTTGATGCAATGCGGGAATATAACCGGGGAATAAGTTTCGGTCCGCAAACCGCACCGCGGCACGAAATGCGACAACTGCTGCACTCACCAGGAGGCCTGACGTTCTCCACGCAAGTCTCGTCACCAGCAGCCGTCATTGGCAGTGCACGCGAGAGTGGGGCAGATACGCCCTCTTGCTGCAACAGGGTTCGCAGCGGCGTGGTTGCTGTTGTTGTTGCAGCGCCACACAGTGACGCCACGATCGCTGCGGCCTTCATAGTTGGCAGACGGGGGGGGCTGAGGCAGTGGGCTCTGGTAAGCTGGCTGCCGCTGCAGTACTGCTCCGCTGCTGCTGGTGAGGGCTGGCGAAGAGTGGCCTCGGGTGCCGGGCGTGCGATATATGGGCTGCATACCGGCATACGCGTGCTTGCTGGTGAATGTCTTATTGACAAGTTATTGTGCAACTTCAACATGACGTTAAAAACAGCCCGTTGAAGCGCGCGTTCCCGTCACGCGGGCGTGAGGCAACGCGCAGCAGGACCACCGCCAGCAGCACCAGCGGGGCGGGAGCAGCGATTTACAGCAGCAGCCGAAGGCAGCGGCAGCACTGGCACAGGCGGCGCACCTGAAACCGGCGTGCGTTTGGCCGGCTGCTGGCTCAGGGCCTGAGCGAAAGGAACATATAAAGGCGCGGCGCGCGCACCTCGGGACACCACCCTCCTCGCTGACCCAGCCGGCGTGTGCGTGCAGCGCGTCTGCTCCACAGCAAGCGACGCTGTGGCGCACTGTCTCGAGTGTGCAACAACTGCCCAACCTGACGTCGTGAGATCGCATTTGCACTTTTTGCGCCACTGTCATGCCAGCATGCAAAGGGCCACGCCCCCCCCGTGGCCGACTCCATACACCAATGTGATGTACTTCTGAAGTACAGCACCTTAGGGCGGCGCCCTTGATTGCTATATCAAATCCTTTGGAGCTTTGTCCGTGGGGAGCCGTGCAGGTGGCGAAGGCGCGCGGTGGTGGCGCTGGCGGCTGCATCTTCGTCAGCTGGAGACCAGACCTGTTTCGTCCTCGGCGGCAACCTTGCTCGCACGAGCTTCTCTTCTACTTCGACCCACTCAAGGACGCTATCCTGGGGCCTTCCGGTGCCCTTGATTGCTATACAACCCTTTTGGAGTTACGTCCGTGGAGCGACGCTGGAGTGGGGCTGGGGCGCGCTTGTGGAGCTGGCGGCTCGTGCTTGTTCGGCCTGGAGCGGCGTGGGGGAGCCAC